>PVJD01004825.1:0-127887 GCA_004026545.1 Mormoops blainvillei | reverse complement strand
TGTTCTCTTTTCTGGGCACTATACCAGGTATACTTTTAAATATACTTTAAGCCATTTAAAATTCTCCTGGAGGCTGGAATTAGGCTAACTTTTAGTACTTTCTTTAGATGCCTTATTTGTTTTTCATTTTTTTTAATGTTTATAGTTATTTTAGTTGGAAATTGAAAATGTCTGTATCAGAGGCATCTATCAAGACAATTTATTTTACTGAGTTTTTTAAAACTTGTAGCAATTCAATAAAGCTAGATTTTTCATTTAAATTGCTTTAGATTCAAAACTATATTTAAAAATATATTGTTCCAATATAGTAAAATTCTAAATCAGGTATTATTTTTATATTTATATAGCTCATATATAATCTATGACTATCAAGGCTTAGGTCAGAGTTTTTTGTAAAGTATGTTCTTCACGTACTCATATACTTCATACTGAAACTGACATAAATTTATAGAATATTTTAACTACTGTTATTGAACTCATATATTGATATTTATTAATATATAAATATATATTTTACATGTATGGTAATATATTTAAATATTTTACTTGAATGTATTTAGATACTAACTAAAATTATTTGACTTTTTGTGGTTTAATAATTGAATATGTAGATTTTACATACTTATATTATTAAATATATTTAATACATTTAAATATATATGATTAAAAATGGTATCTATAACATTTGAAATATTGCTTTATAGATTTTATATCATGCAGTAATTGTAATATAACTAATTAAATTCTATGATATCCCTTGGGGGAAACATATTTTGTTAAAGAGGAAAAAAGATGTATGGAGAACATATACATTTATATTCTTAAGTGCTTGACAATGTTTTTTATGAGAGGTAACACATTACTCATGAAAACCAGAAACTAGCTTATTTCTAACTTTCTTGGAGTAAATCTTGGGTGGCCAGTCTTGGTTTCACCAGAATTTTCTTCTGGTGGGAGGTCTGCCTAGTACAAGTACAGATTTTTTAAAACTTAGTTTATCTTTGTGTCACTCTACAATGGCATACTCCAGCTTTTCTAAAAACCTGAGAATTCTTCTGGGAGGCAAAGGCAGATACTTTCTAACTCCTTCGTGTTCTCAGTTAGAACGGACCCAGATCCAGTGGCAGGGAAGGGCAATCAAGTCCTGAAAGGCGGTTCCAGGAAGGTCACAGCAGTAGGGTAGTAGGGCCAGGTGCATGCCCAGTTCTGGGCCGGAAGGTCCAGTAAGTAACAGAAAGAGCTGGTTCCGCGGGGGCCTTGATCAGCCTGCTTAGGCAAAGCCCTGCAGTGGCAGAGCAGGGAACCGCTCATCTGCACAGGCACGGAGATGCGCCATGTGCTTCTGTGGGGCCTGAATCTACATGCCTGGGAAAGGGAGGGTCTGGGTTGGGGTAACAAAGCGCTGCTGTCTCCGAGTGGTATCGTGGCCTCTCTGGCAGGCAAGCCACTGAAGGGAGAGCCTGACTACCCTCAGACAGTCACACAGCAAGGTTTGTGATTGCCACTGAAATCAGGCCCTGGCCTATCCCTTTTATTTTATTTTATTATTTTATTTTATTTTTTGACATGACCCACTGATGACGATGATGTTGAAGCTAGCAGTTGGTAAAAGTGCTTCGTATGCATCAATATTTGTTTTTATAAAAATACTATGAGAAAACATTATAGGATGGGGCAAAAGTAGGTTTACAGTTGGCTGTATGGAAAATAATGCCATAATTAATAAATAATACTGTAAGAATAAGTTGTGTTTCACGTACTCACAACTGTAAACCTACTTTTGCCCGTCCTATGGTATTCCAACTCAACAGATGAAGAAAGCGGGACATAGAAGGAGGCACATTTAAATGTCCGGCGTGCAGTTGGGCGAGCCCGCCTCCTGACTTATCTCAGCTCCCCGAACTTCTAGGGCAGCTCCTGCCTCTGTTCAGAAACGAGCAAACCTTGGGCTGCAGTCAGTGCTTCGAGCTATGAGGAAAATATATTGGATTCTTTTGTGTTCCCCATACTCCTGGACATATTATTAAGCAGCATAAGGATTGTGGGCCTTTAATGGGGTGGCGGGGTGAGCCTCAGAAGAGACAGCCAGGGCCTTCTGCTGCTCTTTGTAAGGCCCCGAGCACCACGCTCAGTGGCCTGACTGCCGCATGGGCTCTGCACCCCAGATTGTAAGGAGCATTGCCCCGGATTAAAATATGCATGCTTCCTATGTATTTATGTGTGTGCTTAGTTACAATAGAAGTTAAAGGTCACACAGATCACTTTTTTTCATTACTGAATGCAATGAGTTTACTCTTGAAGAGGCCAACCTCGTTGAAGATGCAAAATCTAAAGGTTCGTGACTAGCTCCAATCTTCCTGGCTGTTGGTAACTTATAGACTGCGTGCTTTGATGCTTTCACAAAATTGCCAGTTGTCTTGAGCAAACATCTGCTCTTGTCATTTCCTTTGCAATTCTTTTGCACAGCTTGTACTTCATCTGAGGGAACTCACAGACTGTAAGGCTGACATGAGATACCACTCATTTCAAGCTCCATGTAAGAGTGTGTATCAATTTAAATAGCTTTGGATATCTTTTTATTTTATTTCCTTCTTTTCCCCAGTTCATACTATAAGCCCCCCATGACTTCATTTATTTTTAAAATGCTGCTTAAAATCAGCTTTAAAGAAGATTTCAGGAAACTTGTATCAAAACAATCAAAATCCCAAATAATTTTTTTCTAAAATGGAAACTTTTGCATACATGTGTATTTCTAACTCTCTCCTTTCAGGCACATATTTTAAAATGTGCTTTAAGCAAACTCGTCTTTAAGTTATACACATTCACATCTACAAAGGAGGCAACCTAAGTATATCATCCTGATAGATACAGTGAGATACACACATTTGTCAGGATAACCAATTGCAGTAATAAGCCATGACAGAATCTCAGTGCACTAAGGCTTATTTCTTCATAAATGTCATAGTCCAATGCAGGTTAGTGAGGCTGAAGGAGGGCTCTTCACGTTGCTCCACGTTGTTTTCGAGGACTCAGATTCCTTTCACAAAGTAACTTTGCCATCTCCGAGGGCCTCCTCGTGCCCTACTGGATCTTTGCTCCTGGCCAGTCAATAAGGGAAGAGAGAAAGCATGGAAGACCCAGCAGGATGTCTTGCAGAGGCAGGCATGGAAGGGCCATGCCATACTTCTGCTCCATTCATTGACCAGGACTCAACTGTGGCACACCTAATTGCAAAGCATGCTGGGAAATGTAGCTGCTGGCCCAAGAGGAAAAAAGATCCAGTTTGGGGAATAACAAGCTGGTCTGGTATGTCTCATTAAAGAGAACTCACTCTAGAGGTTGAGTTGGTTCCCATCCTCTAACCCCTCAGAGTATGTCTGTATTGAATGAAGGCTCTCTCCACGCAGAGGCAACATAGAACATATTTAATCACCTCTTCTAGATACCCATTTAAACAGGTGTTCCTTGCCATGTAAATGTGAACTCCTAGAGGCCAGGGTAGTATCTTATCCACAGGCCTTCGCTTCAGGAAAATTAATATTTTTTTCTTCTCCTCACCATTTTCCTGTCACTGTTTTTCTACCCCAGTTTCTTCAGTGCTCTCACTTTTCGCCTGCTGCCTAGGTTGACCAAACTTCAGTAGATGTTACGAGAAAAGCAATTTGGTTGGATGATTCCCACTAAGATATAGTTCATTGTAAAATTCTCTTAAACTCCCGAACGTAGCACCCCTTCACACTTGCATTCTTGCTCCTCATGCAGACATGTTTAAAGAGCGTCCGCAGGCCACCGTTTTCATTGTAGCCAAACCCCCGGCGCCCACACCTGAGTCCAAAGCTGCCCAAAGTGTGGCTATTAACACAAATGCTGATTCCCTTGGTCTTTTTGACCTGTCGGTATCCTTTTGTCTAAAGTAAAACTTTTGGGTTACTCCCGAGCATTCATCACTACACATTTCTGGACCATTGCTCTGATTCTGTGGCATTCTGATTTTAGCACCCATGGGCCTCTATAATGCTCGACTTACTCATTCTTTTACCCAGATGAGTTTGGGGGGCTCCATTTCCTGTCCCTGACCTTTTTTACCGACTGCCAGTCCAGACCTGGAGAAACTTTTCAGCTGAAGCCGGCAGCTAACAGTAAAAAGAGAATCATCAGTTGACAGAATATTTAGAAATTTGTGCAATGAAGAACTGTAGGCGGTTTCATGAAGGAGGCATAATTGTGCTGATCTTTCCCACACTCCTTCATCCCATATTCTTGACTGCCACCAGCTGTGTTAGATCCTCTTTCATATGTCACTTATTAAGCCCTAGGAAAGGGATTAGGGAGAGTTCTTACAGCCAGCCCTTCAATCAGCCTCTTACCTAGGAAACAAGGTAAACATTTATTTTAATAAGGGGGCAAGTACCCTCAAAGGAGGGCCTGCAAGATGGGTAGCCTGATCTACCTTCACTCACCCACATGTCATCCCAGTTTCAGTTTCCACATCCAGGGAAAGTGTCCTTGTGAAAAGGACGCCTGACTGTTCACACAATTAGGTTACTAGAGCCTTTGGCTGGCAAATGGAGAAAATCCTTCCCCTGAATGCTCCAAGGATCTTCAAGCAGATGTCAGAGATTCTTCCTGAAACTAATTTCAGAAATTCCCTCCTTATTCTAATTTATTTAGAACCTCATGTCTCTCCAGTACTGCCAGTAATTAAGCTATTTTTTCATGCTATGAGGCGGCGTCGGGGGCTCCTAGTGTCTACCAACTTATTCTTTCTCCTTCATGGGAAAAGGCTACACTCTATTTCTCAGCCTCTCGTCAGAAAGTGTGCCCATAACCCAAGTCCCCCGTCTTTGGAAGTGGGTATATGCCACCTGAAGTCTAGCATAGAAACCTCTCCTACCACAGCCTCGTGCTTTCCTTTCAGGCTGACTGGCATGTTGAACAGCAGGGTGACCTTGGAGCCACATAGTGAACAAGGCAAAGAGTCGTTGTCTGGGTCCCCGAATGACTAGGTGGAGGAGAGCTGCCCCATTTCCCCAAACACTAGTCTTAAGTCATTACATGAAGAAAATTGTCTTTGTTCTTTAAGATAAAAGAATTTGGGGGTCTATTTTTTACTTCAGCCTGGCTTATCTTTACTAATTTAGAGAAACTGGACTCGGCTTCATAAAGCGGTTTTGATATCAAGAAATTTTAGTTTTAATTCTTTCTTGTAGAGCTAACCAGTAAAGGCAACTTTGGTTCGATCTCGTCTTGGGTGGGCTTCAGTTCCATATGGATTTTCTCCTTAGAAATTGAAATGAGCAAATGGGCAGATAACTTATAATCTGTTTTGATACCATTATTTATTCTTTTGTTGTATTGTTCTGTCCTCTTTATTTGTTGCTTATGCAGTGTGGCTGTCTACTTGCAGCTTTAATAAATCATTGGGAAATGTATTTATAAGCATTTCCACTCTTAAATTCTCTATATATCTTATTGCTCAAGTCTTATGCCTTATGTGAACCTGAAATTTACAAAATGAGCAAATTTAAAGAATATGTTATTTATACAAAATGTATAGTAGCATATATGTTTACAGTGTATTAGTATTATTTACTAATTAATAATATTAACTATATATATATATATAATTTTCTGAATCAATGGGGTAGTTGAATAAGTCCTATGTTTGTTCTCTATGGCTCCTGTAACAAATTATCACACTTAGTGGCCAAAACAACACAGATTTTTTTTTTTAATTCTATAATTCCTGAGGTCTGAAGTTCAAAATGAACCTCACTGAACTAATGTCAAGGTTTTGGTAAAGCTTTGTTATTTTTAGGAGGCTCTAGGAAAAATTCTGTTTTCTTGCCTTGTACATAGCTCTTAAAAGCCACGCACATTTCTTGGCCCAAGGCCCTCTATCTACCTCACTCCCCACCGCCAGCAACAATGGTGTACCTTTCACACGAATCACTCCGACCTCCTCTTCTGCCTCCCTCTTCCACATTTTAAGTACCCTGTGATACATTTGGTCCACCTCGGTAATCCAAGGTAATCTCTCTATTTTAGGTCAGCAGAGTAGCAACTTTAATTTCATCCGATAGCCTAATTGCCACTTGCTATGCGCTGTAATATATTTACTATTTCTGGGGATTAGAACCTGGGCATCTTTGGGAGGTCGCATTACTCTGCCTACCACAAACACTTGTACCAAAAGTTGGGTAATAGCCCCGTCCCTAAGGATTGTATAGTCCACTTAAGAGAACCTTCATGAAGTGATAATACTGTGATAAAGACATGACCAATTATTACTGTAGTACATGAGAAGACTGCTCAAAACAGAGCGAGGACGGTAAGAGAGAAGATACTGTTTTGGATGTGTTCTCAGTTGAGCTTGGTTAACTTAGTGAGAACAGGATAGGATTAGCTAAATATAAGCAATGACAAAGAGTTTGAAAATTATCTCAGAGGCCATAGGAGGCAACAGAGATTTTTTAGACTTTAAGTAACATGAATAGTTTGACTTTTAAAAAGAGCATTCTCATAGCCCCATGGAGTGTTGAACCAAAAGAGGTAAACCTGAACATAGGAAGACCTGAAATGCTCTGACGGATACCCAGTGAGTGGGGAGGAGCACGAGAGAGTACGGACGGAGCCGAGGGTGTATTTAAGAACTATGTGCAAGATAGATTTTATGGCACTTGGTAAAGCTTGGCTAGAGGAAGGAGAAACAAAATAGGGTCTAGGATAGCTCATCTTTTCTTTTCTCTTTTTTTTTTTTTTTTTGGTGATGGAAGTTTTATAATTAAAATAAATGTGAGAGGAAGAGCAGGTTTGTAGAGAGGAAATCTGTTTAATTTTGAATATGTCGAATTGAATTTCCCATGGGGTATTCAGGTAGAAATCCAGTTGGAAATAAAACAACAAGTATCATACTCAGAAGTGAAGTGAAGAAATTATAGTTTAAGTGCAGATTTGATAGTCTGATGCCTTCTAATAGTTCATGATGCCCAGCCAGGGGCCTCCTGTCATCAGACATGTGTGTCAGTTTGCCGCCTCCTGAGGAGTCCACTGGTGCAACTCAGTTTTTCCCATCTAGGATTTTAGAGGTTTGGGTCTAGCCGATTATTCCAAAATGCAAACAGCGACAACAACAACAACAAAATCAAAATAACAATAGGATCTACAAAATGAGGTAAGGATTAAGCCTAGAAAAGAAGAGAGCCCCATTACCTATATTTTCTCTTAAAAGTTGGAGAATGGGGTGGAGGGAGAAAGAGGAAGTATTTGACAGTGCAATTTAACACGGGCGTAGGGAAACCCTGTTCACAGACATGGCTTATCTCTAAATGAATGGTTATTAAATGAAAGGGAATCAATAGGCAAGGAGTGTAGGGGAGGACAAGTTCAAGTAGAGAGCCACTGAAAAATAAAATGAGAGTAAAAAATAATATGAGGCCAACTGAATGTCCTGTGAAAATAAATGGGTGATGTTGATTTTCTGATGGACCCAGGAAACTACTCGTTAAGTCAGTCCTGAAGAAGAATTCCAAAATAAGTGTTTGTCTGATGGCAACAGCGAAGAAAGTGGTTTAACTTCCAAGGGGTCACAAAAGAACATGTTTCTTTTTCATGCCTCATAGTGTAATTGGTACAAGAAATCTGTTTCATTTCTTTATAACCTCATTATGTTCATTTTTTTAAGAGCTTAAAGAAGAATGGAGTGCTTTCATAATGGCCGCACTTCACTATTATAAGACAAAGTACAGAGTTTGAGTCAGAATTGAAAAGACTTTTGATTGTATGGATTCAAGATCAGACCCCAAATAGTGCGCTTTTGAGTTTGATCACCATTCAGCCAAGCTCTGAGGCTTTTGACATTGTGAAGAGAGAGTGACAGATCAAAGGATAGAAAGAAAAATCACTGCAGATAAAATTCAGTTCACATATTTTAAAGGCAAGCATATCCTATATATCACTGGGGTATAAGGTCAAGCTGTTAGTGCTGATGAGATGGCAGCTCAAGAGAGCGGAGAACACTTTGTGTTTTGATGACAGTAGAATGACCAACACACTGATCTTTAATCCCCATGTTTACCAGAGGGAAAAAACGAAGGAAGGCAGCAAAACAAACATTCACAAAGCAGTTTGCCAAAACGCTGTCTCTAAGCTCCGAGTCTCCTCGAACTCTTCTCAGAGATGCCAGTGGAAATGTCACCTCCGTCCAGGGAAAGTGTTCTTTTCCCTCTTTTGTAAAAATAAGGCAAGAATGATAAATACCTTTGTTCAGGGTAGTAGTACTATATTATGATAAATTCAGTTTTATATAAGGGGTCCGTAATGGTTTCCTAATATTTTAATAACTGTTAAAAGTTTTATATTTTATCAGTATATTCTTTATAATTAGAATTATGAAATCTTAAAATTTTAAAGATGGTAGAGGGCCTTAGAAGTCATTTAGTTATTCTTTCTACATCTTCCCTTTCAAATAATTATATAGCAACAGTCTTGCATAAAAGTCAAATTTATGTTCACATATGGAAGTGCCCTTGTCAGGAAGGTAATTTGTCACAAGAATGACAATTGTTCTAATATCTACTTACTATTTCAGAAATAACTTTTGAGGATCAAGTGAGTTAAATAGATGGAAGGAAGGAAGAAAAGGAAGAGAGAGAAGAAAAGAAGAAAGGAAAGAAGGGAGAGGGAAGCTGGAGAGAGGACAATGAATGGAAGTGTATGTTTATGATGTATGGACAGAAATAGTCCTTTCCTAGGGGCATTATAAATTAGGGAGATGTGAATATTACAAATGTTGCTTTAAAATATAACATTAGGATTTAGAGAAAAGTAAAGGAAAAGAAAAATAGAACTTGCTATAGAAATCAGTAAACACCTCGTGTTTCTTGATTTCTTTTTTAAAGAATGAAGATTGCCTTTATCCTAACAGCTGCTGCTTTGAAGGAAAAAAAAAAAATCCAGCCACTCCTCAAGTCTCTATTTGTAATTCCCCAGCTCCCTGGAGGCCTGATGAATTGTGTAGCATTTTTTCCAGAGAAAATTGCTGGGCTAAGAACTGTAGTGGATTGCAGCCTGGGTAAACTTCAGCTATCACAAGGCTTTCTAATAATACACCTCTGTAAGGTATCTCCGTGGTTCCAAGGCCCTGCATTGTCATCTTTCACATACGTTGACTGTCATAGGCTACAATAACGTACTTTCATGGGAATGGACTGAAGCCTTGACAAAATCATTTACCACCTTCTTTACGACTCCTTTGAGTACCATACCTGAACTGTGCCTCTCAGCTTACTGGCATTTGGTCACAGCAGAAATGCTAGGGTTTAAAACTATTTATACTGATGAACACTTTCTTGAGTAAACATTTTAACATCGATCACTTAATAACACTTAGAAAATAAACCTATGTTTATATTAAGAACAATTAATTTCAGAATATGCCTCTATATTATGAGGACTCAATAAGTTAAAATGGATAATACATACTGTGAATTATACAAAATGCTTAAATATATTATCTCATTTATTGACATATTGTTGACAATAACTTTGTAAAGTGCATATTACCATTTTATCAGTAAAATGGTTACAGGTTCACAGATGTTAAATGACTTTCCTAAAGCCTCCCAACCTCTTAAGTGGCTAATCTAGGTACTGAACTCACACATGTTTGACTCCAAAAGACAGGTGTTTCCATTCTCTCACAATGTATAGTATTGATTACACACCAATTTTCTTCTGAGGTGGAAAAAAGGAACTACATGAAAGATGACCCCAGAGAACCCAAACATATCGCTTAAAGAAGTAGAAAATGCGATCATTTGCTTGGGAAGTGCAGCACATTATGAAAAAGACTTGAAGCCGCCTCCCTGAGAAATGTCTTTGGGCATCTGTAAGAAGTTAATCACTGCAGTGACGACCCAAATGAAAGTACACAGCAGACGTTTATAATGGTGTGGAAACTAACTCTGGAGCTCTCAGAAAATTCTGGACAGGGAAGAGGTAGGAAGCATGAACAATGAAGAGGCAAATAATTCTGGAGCCTAGAAATGGAAAACAAATGGAAAGGCTGAAGTTTGCATCTCGTTATACCTACCTCTGACTCTCACTTGGCCATGGTGCCCTTGTAAAGTAGCCAGTGTGGACACTAGCCCGGCTGTCCTGGCCTCCACCTCACACCTGCAAAGGCACCTGCACCAGCACGAAAGCAAATTCTTTTACCTGATTCACCCGAGGCTGCGGAATTTCTGAATGAACAACTAGAACCTCTGTGAATCAAATACTTTGTCCTGTTCCACAACCCGATCATGAAATAGTCAGGTATAAACGCACTTGGTCTCTGGAGAATGCAGTTTTTTAAACTCCCCAGTAGTGGAGCAAGCTTAGCCTTCCCTTTGGAAAAATGAGAAAACAGAAATAGCCCACTGAAATTCTGAAAGGCATCACTGTTCATATTAAGGATCCACTCAGCTAGGTTCTTATGAAAGAGTTACTTCTAGAAAAAAGAAAATAGTTTAGCTAATCTTAGATTTATATTGTCAGCATGGTTTCTTTTTATTTTTTGGTCTTAAGTCTTTTAACGTTTGTTCTCTTTGAATTCCCATCGTCAAATATTCTGTGTCTATCCTCATTATCAGCATGTCAGAAGGTCACAAAAACACCTCTTCCATGCAGTGGGCTTCAGCTCTGAACAAGCTAGCCTGTCCCAGCTGAGAGCTCGCTTCTCCAGGTGACATCTCCCCCTTCCACTAGTCCATTTATGTCAAGAGTTCCAGGCTCCCATTACCTTGATGCCTAGTCTCTGAAGTCAGTCCAGTTTTTTATTTTCTAAGTAAATAGACTTTTTTTCCATAAAATTATTCAGATACTAACCAAAAGAACTGGTAGCTACAGCTCTGTTATTAGTTTGAATAAATGATTTGCCATATAAGTTTTATTTTTTACAAATAGGTAAATTGGTAATATATAAGATAAGGAAACGTGCACTTTTGAATGCTAGTTGTCACAATCCTTTCCAGTGAAAATAAAGGCTACATAACTATAACTTCTGCACTGACCAGTGTGGCTCACTTGGTTGGGTGTTGTCCCGCCAACCAAAAGGTAACCGGTTCAATTCCTGGTGAGGGCACATGCCTGGGCTGTAGGTTAGGTCTGGTCTCCAGCTGGGGAGCTTAAGAGAGGCCATCAATTGATATTTCACTCCCTCTCTTTTACCCTCTCTTCCCCTTTCTCTGAAAATAAATAAATAAAAGAAAAAAAAAGAAAAAAAAACCCTATAAGTCCTGATTTTGTATGCAGAGAAAGCATGGCTATGGACCTGCTTTATTTTTCCTAATTGTCCCCTTTTGGGGAAGCTTGTCCATAGTCATATGTCGCAGTCGAGTTGGCCCTGCTCTCCTAGCGGGGAGGAGGGCATGGAAGGCTGTGTCTGCCGAGCTCCGCCACTCGCATCACGCTTGTCGCTGGGTGGTTGACCGGCCTGTACGTGGAGACCCAGCAGGTCCCCCGTTTTCCCCTCCATCTTCTCAGTCACTCCCCTTCCTTCAGGCTCTCCTTGTTCACTGACACTTTATCTACTGCCTACGAACATTTCAAATATCCCCTCAATGCATGGGGACGGGGTGATCCTTAAAAACGTGCTTGGGGAGAATGGAGGATCTTGACTCTTGAACAAGTTTCTGGGCCCAGGCACAGATGGGATGGGACACGCAGTAGGAGATTTGGATTAAAAAAGATTGTGTGACCGAAGGGTGGCGGTGAGAACCGACACACCACGGGGACACTTAGGAGAGGGCTACCGGAATGTGGGACAGGAGGCATCGAGTCTTAGCCTCTAGCAGCACCGTCTTTGGTGCTCCGGGAAAATGCCGTCATCGGTGCTGCAGGGCAGCAAAGGGCGTCACAGAGAAACAGTAGCTATTGTAATCCTATATGATCTCTTTTTAAGTTTCAGTGCATTTTTGTAGAGAAATAGCTGTCAAATACAGTTTTCTAGATAACTGCTTCATAATTCCAAATAGTTATGGAAAATGTTGCTGCCAACATGATTTTTAAATTAGGCGAGTTATACCGAAAAGTCAGAGAGAGTTGTAAGACTGACTATATATAAGGAAGGAAAAAAAATTGTTTTGAAAAAGAAATCAGGCTAATGTTTTAGAAAAGAATATATTTATTCAATTTTCATGTTTAAATTTAAATGTTTTCTAATCCATTTCCCTAGTACAAATAGGTAATTATTAAATACATACTACCTGTGTAGCTATCCTAGAGAATGCAAATATATTCATGATGAAGTTATATAAAATCTCTTTCAAGTGATAGGATTTATGCATGTGAAAAATTTAGAGAACAAAGTTGAAGTAAAACCAACCGTGAAAATATATGGCCCGTTTAGTAACTCGTAAGTGCGGTCAGAACAGAGAAAATTAGTGTGGGCTAGAATTGTCTGTAAAGGAAGTGGGATAGGGAATCCAATGGAGGGCCTAGAAAAAGCACCCAAAAAGAGGCAAACTGTTATATCTCAGCCTGAGAGAGCAAACTTTTAGCTGTAGAAACACGGACAGGAGCCTGACCTAATGAAATTTGAATATTGGTTTTGGGGAGTGAAGGATGGGGACAAACAAATACTTTAAAAAGAGGGTATTATCTTTTCCTTGAAGTCACTTCTGGGTTTGCTCTTAATTTGGGCTCTCAGACACTTCTGGGCAAATGTTTCTTTAGTATGTTTCACAGTAGAATTTCATGGGCAAAATCATGGGCTCTGGGGTCAGACTCTCTGGAGTTCAAAGCCTGGTTCCACCATTTTCTGAGTGACTTTGAGAAAATTATCCACCTTTTCTGTTTATTAGAGGGTTTTTTTTCCCTGTATATAAAGGAGATAATGAGAGAACCTACCTGATAGGGATATTGTGAAAGTTATGACTTCATACATGTTAAATGCAGAGCACAATGTCTGGAACAAAGTTAGGACACAAAGTGGATACTCTTCTTACTGAATTGCCTTCTGCAAGTTTCTGAGCTCCATAAGGTCTGTGGCTGTGCCTTCAATGCTTTGAAACCCTAATGCCTAGCATAGACCTAGGGCATAGGGGAAACTAAGTAAATGTTTGATGCAGGAAATAAAGACCATTTAAATGAAGTATTCTCTGATGATGCATTCCCCGCTGCCACACTCCACCACAGACACAAGTCATGGCTGACAATTTGCTTTGGGGTTGTTGTTTTTTTTAAATCCTCACCCGAGGATTTTTTTTTAAATTGATTTTAAAGGGAGAAGGGGGAGACAGAGAGAGAGAGAGAGAAAGAGAGAGAGAGAGAGAGAGAGAGAGAGAGAGGCACTGATGTGAGAGAAACATGGATCTGTTGCCTCCTGTACATGGCCCTGACAGGCATTCAAACCCACAACCTAGGTATGTTCCCTAACTGGGGATCAAACTCCCAGCCCTTTGGTGCACGGGATGATGCTCCAACCAATGGTGCCATCCTGCCTGGGCCGACAATTTGCTTTGAATGCACACACTGTGTGCTGTTAGAGAACTTGCCTTGTTTCTAGTTCGCTCATGTTTCAGCCGTTCTATGAAATTCCGAAAAGTGAGTACAGGGACTTTAACTCTTAATTAAAATAAAATGTCTAATACATAATAATGGCCATTACCTCTTTGTAGGGGTGAAAGTTAATCTGCCTTTGCTGCTCTGGTGAGCCATTGTAGGTTCTTGATTATGGGAAGGTTATGATGATAGCAGTGTTTGGGGAAGATTTATCTAGTAATTATGTATAAACTTTTGTTATGAAGAGTGATTGGTGATAGGGCTCCCAGGTAGGCATGAAGTAACAAGGACAAAGGTCTTAGTGAACATTTTGTCCACTGTTACAGTGGACATGGCAGGTATTGGGTTTCTATTAAGCATATTGAACAATGGGGGCCGTTGGAAATAAGGACATCAGGAGAATGCACATAATACTTTTTAAACCAGAGTTAGAGTAGTTTATACTCTCTGTGGCAGTGACTATTCATGTTCACTTTTTCCTTAAGTATGAAGTTTAAGTAAAGACAAGCCATCCTCCATTCTGACAGACTGCAGGCCTACTGTGATGATCAATTTTATGTGTTAACTTGACTGGATGAGAGGTGCCTAAATATTTGGTGAAATATTACTCTGAATGTTTCTGGGTGGCATTAGCATTTAAATCAGTAGACCGAGTAAAGCGGGGTGCCCTCCCCAGTGTGTGTGGGCCTCACCCAGTCAGTCGAAGGCCTAAGTGGAACGAAAAGGCTGACCTTCCCCTGAGTGAGAGAGGATTTCCCCTGCTTGACCGCCTTTGAACTGGGACACTGGTGTTTTTCTGCCTTCAGACTTAAACTGAAATACTGACTTCGTGTGTCTGGGGCCCGCCTAGGACTCTGGCCTAGAACTATACGCCACTGGTCCCTCGACCCTCCAGTTAGCTGACTCACCCTGCAGGTCCTGGGACTTGCCAGCCTCTGTGATCCCATGATCTAATTCCTTATACTCAATCTCTTTATACAAATCTATACATCTTATTGATTCTGTTTCCCTGGAGAGCCCTCACTGAAACACCTACTTTATACACTATTCCAATGTGTTTTATAGAAATATAGAAATATAGAAATTATAGGTCATTTCTCTCAGGTTCATATGGATATTAAAACAAAAAGAAAATACAGGTGTTACTTGCATGCCTCTCCTTCCTACTAAATATACTGTCAGTGGCATTAAACTTAGTATATTTAGTTTATAATATATCCTTGCAATTATGTGTTATCATCTATCTTAAAATAATGGAACTTTTATCTAAAATTTATTTCCTTGTGGTATATTTATATTTACTGTTTATGTGGGTCTTCTTTACTTGCATTAGGTTTTAACAAACCAGGTGATATTTCAAGTAATAAATAGTTTGAAGTTAATGTAATGACAATTTCTAAAGAAAATAGTCCCTCAATTGCTTGATTTACTGTCATTTTTTAGTTTCTATATTTTTATTTTTTAATGGTAAATAATGTCATCTTAAAGGTTGAATGTTTAAACATTTTGAGGCTCTCCAATATTTTCATATAGTGACATCTTAAAAGTGTTACATGTTTCAGTGGATATGAAATCAAATAACACATTCATGATAAAATGTTAGTTTAACATTTAAATAGATATGCACACATATACATGTGTTTAGGCATGTGCATAAATATTTATACATGTACATATAAATATACAGATAGGCATGTCAATACATATATCCATGTATATTCTCTCCGCTAAGATTTCAGGCACACAAATATATTTAGGTAGAGATAAAGTTCAAAGAATGACTTACAATAGCCAGTTTTCAATCTATAGCAATCATCAAAACAACCGTCATCACAGTGCTGTGGACAACGCTGATGAGTAAACTTACATGTGGGATGGGCGTGGCACGTGAGCACACCAATAGGGAGATTGGCTTTGTGGTACATGGAGTCTAATGATGTTGTCAATGTGTTTATAAAGAGCATGTCTGCTTCTCTCGGTACAACCTGGTGAGAAGACTGGTCGTTATGGCGTCAGGACTATGGGTTTGGGTTGGAAGTATGAAGTAAATGCACAGTAAGGGGCTTGTAGATGACCAGAGAGTCTTACTTAGTTACTCATTGGTGGCAACTAGTCAAGAGAGTTCCAGACCTGCCTGGGTCCGAGGAAGCGTTCATGAATTTGGGGGAAAACACAGGGGCTGTGGTCATAGTGTCAGTACAGTGGAGCTGCCAATAGTCTTTGATAATAACCAACATAAAAAATAGGTGCTTTGCTGCACTATGCTCAGAGGATCTTTTCCTGACTCTTGAGCTAAAACAATTTGACCTGGTTCAGATGAGGTCTCTGGATGGAAAACGGTTCTTTTATAGACTCTTATTTACAACCTCTTCGGGACATCATCCCTTGGATGTCCAGTTAGCATCTGTTTTCCACTATGCCTTGTCCTTCCCATTTGTACTTTTTTACTCTGATCCAGCAACAACCACCTTTTCATCCCTTGAATAAGCCACGCCGTTTTCCAACTCACTCCCCTTTGCACCTGCTGTTTTCTCTGCCTACAGTTTTCTTTTTCTGACTTGTTACATGGCTTCTTTTCAATCATTAGGTCTTTAAAAAAAAAGATTATATTTATGTACTTATTTTTAGAGAGAGGAAAAGGGAGGGAATAAGAGTGGGAGAGAAACATCAAAGTGTGAGAGAAACATCAATAGGCTGCCTCTCACACGCCCCCAACCAGGGTCCTGACCTGCAGCCCAGGCACGTGCCCTGACCGGAAGTGAGCCAGTCTGAGGGACGATGTTCAACCGACGGAGCCACACCAGCCAGGGCTCAATCTTTAGGCCTTTACCATTTGACATTCTTTGACAGACAACAAAAACACTCCATGTTTAGCAGAAAGGATTTGAACTTTATTAAAATTAGTGCTTACAATTTTTTGGAAAGGCTTGGAAATAGCTCTAGGCTGGACCTACGAGAGTGACTCCAAGAACGTCACCCAAAAGCTGGCCCACCCGATGTGCCTGATCAGGAAGCTGGGGGATCAGGAAGCCACCGTCCCAATTGCTGGCCGCAGGGTTCCACCACTGTCATTGCAAACAGGGGATGGGGACCGGGACTGTCCGAATCAAATCAGGGCATGCAGCCGGGCTAGTTATCATAATCATGAAACTCCGATGGGCTCACCTCTTAGGTCGCCTCAGAGGGGTCCAGATGTCTCTACCCTGGTCTGCTCTGTTTGCTTCTGTCATTTTCCAGTGTCTGAGTAGGGGTCTTGGTTACCTGGACTGTGATAGCAATTATCTAATACAGGTGATATTCTATGGCTAAATAATTTCTCACAAAACCTGATTCTTTGGAATCAATTGTAAATCTTGTAATTATAAAAATCAAAAGCAGACTTATTGTCTAAGGTTTTCCAATACCATTTTAAAAGGCTACTCAGCAATCTCTGAGATTTTACTAGAAACACAGTTTTGTTCTGTTTTTTTAAAACTTTGTTCCTGGAAATACTGATGGTCTTGGGGGAGCTCAAGAATCCATTCCTTATAAAAACAACAAGGGCTTGGTTAGATTTGAGACACTAATGACACTAGAAGTCTCTGAGGTCCCTTCCATATTTGGAACAAGATTAATAAGTACCTTTTACATATGTAATCACTAGCATTAATTGAAGTAAGAGCTATAAACGAAACAGCAGTGTGAGTTGACAGGCCACTGTGCTTCTACGCGTGTGCATTGCATGTGGTTGCAAACAGGGAAGCCATGCCCAGCATTCTAGGCCTATGTCTGGGACCAACCGAGTCATTCATTGCTTCCAATTTCTCTTGTTGTGCTTTAACATGTTTGCAATGAAGAGCCTAGCACACATCCCAGTGCATCGTGTTTGCTAACTACTGGTTATATATGCATGTTTATTAAAAGGGAAGACAGAGGGAAGGGTGGATGGATGAGAGAAAGGGACAAAGTTACGAGATACTGTGGGACATATAGCATAGAAACATATCTCACTGTTCTTTGGTCAGGATGCAATTTTGACTTAGGAACATAAACATTTAAAGTCTCTTGGAAAAAAGACAACATTATGTCCTCTACTGTTTTATGACTGGTAAAAAAATTAAATTTTGTCAAACTGGTGTTTAGGCATCTGAGAGCTTAGGTCGGTAGCTGCTTTTATGACTGAATACAGCTTAAAAGAAAATGTAATGGACATTTAAATTTCATCAAATGTTGTAACAGATTGATGTGAGAATGGCCTTGGGCAGGGTGAACTAAATCAGGACGAGTTCTAGAGACACCTTTGCCACCCTTTATCAAATGATGTAACTTATTTCTCTCAACTTTTTAAACTCTATAACATAGATTATAACTGTTTTATTGTAAAGTTGTTAAGAGAATGAAGTGAACTACTAATAAATGAGAAAATGCTAAAAATATTTAAAACTGGGATATAGAAAATGACTACTTGGCTTTCTCTTAAAGACAGTTTTTCTTAAAAATTAATCATTCGTTGCTAGAAGGTAGGGAGGGATATGCCGTATTCAGTTCTATTACAGTCTTCGGCCTTATTTTCATTAGGTTGAATTCTTGATTCGTTTGAGTCCAGCATTGTTTCTTTCAGACACTGGCACATAAAATAGCGTTTTTTGTTCATTCGTGGTCTAGACAATGTGAAATTCCAGTTGCTCCGTCTATTCTACATGAACCTCCCACATGATACAATCCCACAGAACCCAGTACTGTTTAAAAGTTAAGCAGATGATTCAAATAATGGTACTAACTCTTTGAATAATGTGTGTCTTGGTTCTGGTGTTCTCCGGGCTCCTTGTGGGCCCTGTACCAGCCCAGTTAGCATCCTTCAGCCCCCCATGCCGCAACGCTTACTTAGCCTGAACAGATGTTATCGTGCCCGGAAAAAAATCAGTTTTTCAATAGACCCAGGTCTTACGTGACCGAGAAACGCCTTCCGTCACTGTCCTCTGAGCCAGTGTTTATCATTGCCCTGAGAGCTACGCATTGTGGCCAGGGAGGTGCAGCCAGCTCGGGCGCGCGGGCCTCCAGTGGGCAGGGCCCTTCTGGGGCCCTCTGGCGCTTTACGGAGCCTGTAAATAATTGTTTGACACACCCTGGAAAGAGACCCCCATCAGACACTGAAATGGCACCCTGGAGCCTGCGAAAAGCCTTCCAATTGCTTCAGGAATGGAAAAACGCAAAGATGCAGAAACATAAAAATCAAATTCAAAATGTAATAGAAAAATGAAAAAGGAAATAGAAGATGAAGATGGTGATAAAAAGAAATGTATGGATTGCTTTTTTTATTTAGCAGTCTTACCAAAATCATAGGGGGTGTGTTTTGTCTATCCCAGCTCACCGTCCTTGGGCATTTAATGAAAACATTACAAATTTTCAAAAAGTGCTTTACATTTTACATTGTTGAAAGGAAGAGGATTTGCATTTGGCATCAGTCCAGCAGATACAAACTAGCACTACAGAGCTCTTATAAGTTTATTTTTATTGAATTCGACCCTCAGAAAGCAGTACAGTTACGATTGAGGGAAAGTATGGAAAGTGGCTTTGCCACGAATTTTGATAGCATTGTTGACGCTTTAAATCTATCATCATTGCAGTCATTTTATCATTAGTCTTTTCTTCTCAAGCCCTTTGATGGCAACCGTGTTACAGATGAGCCCATTAATTTCCTGAAATTTAAGTGATTGGCTCTGCTTGGCAGGTGCGAGGTTAAGATTAAATGAAAGACCCTCAGGCCCTGGTGACTGCTAAACCTTGAGGGCAGCAACCTGCCTTGTCATTAAGCCAGGCGTCGGACATCATCTGCTGGCTTCTCCCAGCACATTCCAAACGGAAGTTAATTTACCTTTACAGAAAAAGCGCCTAGGAAAAATTTTAAAGATCAGGATGCTAGAAATGTATCCTTTCCTCCGCAGAAGCTAAAATGATAATATAGGGTGAATTACTTGTACTAAATATAAATGCATTTCTATCTATGCCATATACATGCAATTAATAATTCAGCAAGTATTTATTCGACCTGTAAATGTTTCAGGGACAACAATAGGCTTTATTGGAGTTACAAAGATAGGGAACTCACAGGCTCTGTCCACATTGACTGACTAATTTATTGCTTCATTGTTTTATTCATTGACTTGTAGCAGTCAATAACTATTTGTCAGATTAATAATAAAAGTAGCTTGATTAGGAAAGGTTTAAAGTAAGTAGCATCGGATGGAGGAAGTATTGAAAGGCAGACATGTCTTTGACTTTCCGGGCACAGTAAATAACACGGCACTCTTCCTCCCAAATAAATCCCAGAGGCAGAAGGTCACGGAATGTGCTTAGAGTAGCAAACACTATACTGGATATGCCTGGGGGGCTTTGTGACAAGCATGCAACTGAAAAATAAACTTAATATAATTTTAACATTGATAAAATGCATTATGTTGTAAAAGGTAAGCATTTCTTACATTAATTTTTCTGTAAATTTACGTTTGCTTAGTTTTCCTTAAATGGGAAGAAATAAAACAATTTTGTTCTATTTCAATCCTAAGGCACTCCTCTAAATAAAATTATGATAAAGAGCAATGCACTACATACGCTTTTAAAATTCGCCTTTCATTTACCGTAGCAGAAAAACAGCTCTTAAGATTAACTGTGAGGTTTTCACCAGTGTCGCCTAATTAAAGGTGACCCGAGAAGTGCCAGCCCCAGAGACTCCTTTCATTTGGCAACCTGAATACTGGCATGTTTGGGAAGTTCTGCGATCACGTCTGGGACGGTTCTGCGATCTACTCCGTTGGTACAAACCTCTGGAACTCGGCTCTAACAATAGTGGGGCATGAAGCAATAACGTGCTTCCTCGAATAACAAGCATTTATTGCATTTCCTTGCATTGTTTTTCACCTTTTTTGGTAGATATTTGAGTCCTATAAAATCTGTTTTGTGGAAAAATTGCCCTGGAGAGGACTGTGGTGAACTTGGGGATGCGGCCATCGAAGCCTTGAATATAATTTCCATCTGAAGGTTGGGGAGGAGCATTTTTGAAGCGACACGAGCAGCATTTAAGCGCCGCTTCTATTATTTTCATCAAACAGTGTTTTTAATGCTTCTTTGTTCTTGCCGTATTAAATCTTCCCATTAGTAACTGCGTATTGGTAGTCAGAAGAGAGGGGGATTATAGGAAAAAAGTACTGCACACTAATTCTTCTAAATTTGGGGATGAAGAGACATGCACAGAGTTGTTAGTAAATGTTAAAAACAACACCTCTTAAGAAAAAAGGAAGGACCTGCAGAGGGGAGACGTGCTGACGTGTTAGTCAGACAATAAAAGCCTTTTCCTTCACTGTCAATTCCTAAGTGAAAACTCCCGTAGTTCTGAACCTTTACTCACTAATTTAGGTACATCGGTCCCCACCTCCGCCTCCTTCCCCCCACCCTCCTCCTCTCCCTAAACATCTCTGACATCTTGCTCCCAATGCCCTTCCTCCATAGCCAACCCTTTTAACCTCAGAAAATAGATGTGCTTAACTTTCTTCTCTCAGAAAAGAAAAGAAAAACACACAAAAGCACTTTTTATGTTTTAATGAACTAAATAGGAGGATTCCTTCCATCATGCACAGGTCTATCAAATCATAAAAATGTACAATTTATATACTTGTATCTTACCATTTAATTCTCAGTTATACCTCAGTAAAGCTGAAAAAACAGTCCCCACACCAAAAAAAAAAAACCAAACGCAAAAACAACAACAAAACGAAAAACAAAAATCAAAAACCAGCCTCCTCTACACTTCCTGCCTAGCTGGCGCTATCCCATCTCTCTATCACAGGTTCTTTAAGGCATAAGGGTTTCCAGCTGTCACACTGCATTATGTACCAGAATAGGCATCTTCCACCAGCTCTCATGTGAATTGATGTGATGGTGTGGCTTTTATTTAACATTTTGATATTTTGGTCATGGGTTTTTGCCTCAATTCGGATTTATAAATTTTTTTCCATTAAAGTAGGATTTATCTTGGTTACTAAGGTTTTTTGCCCCTTAAAATTTGCGTCCAATTGAGTAGCTTGCTCCTCTCACTCCCTTCGCCCCAGGCGGCAAGTGGACCTGCGTGTCTGCTTGTGCAATACATTTTTGGCAGGTAATTCAAGCTAATTGCCTCTCCCTCCGATCAAATCTCCTCTCACACTCTTACTTCCTGTTTTGGTAAATGTCATCACATTCTACCTGGTTACCAACACTAGAGCTCTGGGACCTCCTAGACAGGCCTTCTCCCTGTCTCCTCCACCTTATAGTCAACAATCACATTTTGCTTCCTTTAGCTCTTCGGCATCTTTCTTCAGAGTGAGTTAACCCTCATAATTTGTTCCAAATCGCAGAAGGGCCCTGCGTTCTTTTTGTGCCATGTGTTGCCCCGATCCTTCCATCATACGGCACCACCAGAGAAAGTTTTCTAAAATGCAAATCCTATCACTTGACTCCTTAAAACCTTTCGATATCTCCCCATTGGCTTAGAACAGAATCCAAAATCCTTAGCGAGACACATAAGAACTTTAATCATTTGGTCCTGTTAAGCCCTTCATTTTTATTGCTTGCCACTGACCAATTAAGACCTTTGCTAAGGTCTTAATTTCAGGGCCCTAAATGGGCTATTTTTGCACAGCTTTGAGCCTTCTAATGTGCTATTTCATCTTCTTGAAATTTTCTTCCTTTAAAATTCAGTTCATAGGTTACGTTCTCGAGGAATTCTTCCCGACGTTTACGGTCTAAACTGTGCATCCATTCCCTCTGCTCCCGAACATTCATGTTTCCCTCTCAGCGATCTCCACTGTTTCCTAGTCAGCCTGCTCGCCATGCCGGACCTCCCGGGGGACAGGGAGTACGTATAACTTTTAACCCGTTGTCTCCAGTGAATATTATAGTTCTTAGCACAAAGTAGGTGTTTCCAAAATTGTAGAAAATAACAGTCTGGATATCATTATTTTCTTCATTCTATTTGTGATAAAAACAAAACTTTAAAAAATATTTTCATATGTTACTAATCTAGTATTTTGATAGATCATGATAAGCCAGTTTGCCTAGAAATTATTTTTGAATGTAGACATCTCAACCCCTCCCCTCCATACCCCACTTCACCTGCTCACAGAAAAGGTGCCCCCCACCACCCAGGTAGTCCTGATAGAAACAGACGCAGAGGTTTAAACGCCATGACATTTGCCACAGGGATCCATGAGGCAATGTCAGGGAGGCAGGCAAAGGCTAGGACTCAGCATTAGACATGATGACACAAATTCTGCTTCTCTTTTCTTAAGCTTACGCAATACCTACCAGGTACATGACATTATCAAGACAAGAGATTATTATTGGCCAGATTAAATGCCTCTGACTGAACTTTGGAGCTGGACAAGAATTGCATTGACATCAGGAGGGCAACTATATGTCATAGGTCTGATTGACTCAGGCTAATATAATTGTAAATATATGAAAGCATTATTATATCTAACTAGGTTTGCCTAAGGGGAACTCAGATGAGAAACAAAGATCTAAAATAAGACTTAGTATATTTCAACACTCAAGAGCTTTTGATCACTTTAAGTCATGCTAAGAATTTTCCATAGGTATGACAGTTGTGAGGCAATTTAATGGAATACTTTGCAAATCAATTGCAAAAAAAGAATAAAAGAAACTGAGTAAGAAACAGCTGAAGTAAAAAAATGAAATTGCTATAAATATAGATAATAGCTTCCATTATAAGTGTCTTCCAACACTGGGAAGTCTAATCACAGTTACACTCAAATCATTTGGTTACACTCTATTTCACAGTTATCCAGTTTAGGGAAAATGTATGCACCATTAAACATGATAGGTTCAATGTTTTCTATAATATCTGGTCAGCAGTGGAAAATTTTGTTAGCTAATTTCATTAACAAGTTTCAGTTTCATTTAATTTTTAACAATAACAGTTAAAAAGCAAGGAGTTTGTTTTTTTTTTAATCTGTAACACATATTAAGAATAAAATCTGGTTTACTTAGAAGTAAATCCTGGAATATACTAGAATTGAATTTTTGGAAAAAATGGTATCACTAATTAGTGGGAAAATAATGAATTTTCCTATTTGAAAAAGACTCAAGTTTGACTGTCACCTCAAACCATAAACCAATATAATTCCAGTGGGATCAGATTGGGGTATTATGTGCAATGAGAAAGCATAAATCAATTATTTTTTAAAAGTAGATAGTCTATACCTAATCTGTAGAGGGGGATTTTTCTAAACTTAAAAAAACTGGAAAAATTATGTAGAGAAGTAAAAATATATTTAATTAAATAAAAAGTTAAATACTATGAACAAAGTTAAGAAAAAATAGCTGGAAGAAATATTTGGTTCAAATATAAAAGAAAAATTAATATATTGAATATTTACAATGGTAACATATTTTTAACAACCTCTCTCAAAATCCTAAAATATCAGTCAACAAAGAACACATTCCAACGATTCACAAAATAAATTACACTTGACTGTTCATGAAAACTATTAAGTTTTGAAGTAATCGATGAAATGTTAAAGTTTGAAACATCATTTTTCACTTGTTGAATTAGAAAACATATTCAGAAGAAATATTTTGGATTGATGAGAGTGCTCTTTTGTGTGGCTGGCAAAAGATTCAATAGGTTATAAAATAAAGAAAACTTTCTGGAAAATAACTTGTCAGTTAATCTCTTCTTACCCTTTGATTCAGAAACACCGCTGCTTCCAGGAATATTACTGTAACAGTAATCTGAAATTAAAAAGTATCTGTGCATAAAGATTTTTATTAAAGCTTTTTAGGTTAAAAAAAGGATACAAAAATGTCAATAATATAGAATTGAATGTAAGCATTAAGGTTATCATTCAATAAAATAGAACATCCTTATAAGTATAAAATATTAAGCATATACATGGTAATTCCATGTACCCAAAGACTGAAACAGAACGCTCATGCATTAAATGCATATACATGTTGGCAACTTTATTGTTAATTATTATTGTTTTTGTGTATTTTTCTCTACCTCCTTGATTTCCCATAACGGGCATTTATTACTTTCAAATCAGGAAAATATGCATTGCTAATGAAAGGATTGGGTTGAAAATGGATCACAAAGGAATGATGTTAATATAACACCTCCTGTTATCCACCAACCTCCTTAATAAATTAGCAGATTATTTGTACCCATGTTGACAATTTGGTTTCCTGTCTTGTCATTTTTTATTCTAGTAAACGACTGTCACCTTAAAGGGGAGGTGTCATATTTAATTAACCTTAGTGACCTTTGACACAATTATTAAGTTATTTACTTTTCCAGCCAACTCTTCTCTGTTGAAAGTTAGAGTGGTGAAGCGGGAGAGGGAATCACTATCCTTTGTGCTAAAATAATTTAATGAGGATGGATAAACAAAGAGCTAGCTGTGAAAAAAATTTACCCATAAAGTATGTCCTAATAATTTTCTCATCTTACGTCTGTGTTATAAGATTGATATTTGGAAGGTGATTATTTTCCTTTTTTAGGATTTGACTTTTGATAGGAATCAACTTCTGAAGGAAAAACTCAGTCGAAGTAATAATAGCTAAATTTCACAGTTAATACGGAACCCTTCCACGGTGAGGAAGACAAGAAATTCAAGTGTTCCCCCTCCCACAGCTAGGGCAGCACAAGCAGGGTGAGCATCTCGATTCTGCAGTAGGAGAAGCAATGTTGGGTGTAGCGTTTGAGATCCTGAAACAACCTCAGTTTTCTGCTCAGGGAGAGGAACCTTTCATTCTGCGCTGCTGGAAAAGTTCAGTCTGCCCAGCATGGCATGTTGGACACAAGTTCCCAGCGGAGAGTAATGCTCCGCCTTTTTCAACGCCTGTAACACACATCACCTAATGTTGACAGCAAGGACGCAGAGAGTGGCCATGGCAGTCTCTGTGGTTGGTGGGTGACAAACTAGAGGCCTTTGGGACTCAACGATAAGGCATTTTCTCACCATTCTTTTTATCCCTCATTCTACAGTCTGGGTATCTGTCATCATTCCAGAGTTTAACTCAAGTACAGCAGAACTTCAATGATGGCAACATAAAAATGAAAACCCTGGTATTCAGAGGTGTTTTTATAATTTTAGAGATGCAGAGGAGGTCTGGCCACTGTGCAGAAAGTGTGTGTTAGGCCTCCCACGCCTGCAGCCAGACCCTCCTCCCTGAAAAAGCCCGACTCCTCCCTGGACTGGGGCAACATTGTCTATCCATCCCAGTTCCCTCTCCTCCCCGGCAATTGCTTCTTCCCTCAGAATTCCCGAGCTCTGCTCTTCTCTCCATCCCACCTGACAACTGCCATGGAGAGCTTTGTACACTCGTTTACACTTGGACCTAAATAGCAGTTGATTTAGAAAAAGATTTTTACTGTTCTTGGTTCCATGCTCATTTAAAGGCCTGACAAGTCTGAGTAGTCCACAGGATTAAACGCTGATAAAGTAGAATTCTACGAGCTGTCGAATCTGTAGGGAGTATTGTGGGGCTTAATGCCTCTGCTTTCTACCCAGGCAATTCTGTTTTGAAGAAGAAGTTGATCTGTTCCACGCTTAGTCCCCTTGCTCACATGCTCACCTCCTCTTTCCAGCGTCACCCTCCAGACACACAGGCAGGGTCTCAGTGGACCCAAGTGGAGCTTCCTTACTCCAATTTGTCTTAACCCCTATCTGAAGATTTGGTTCTTCTGGCCAGTCCTGGTGGCAGCAGCGATAAATTCAGAAGCAGCTCCAACACTAGAACTTGAGGCCTAGAATTTGATTTTGCTCTGGCTGTTTTCAGAGCTTGTCTTTCATATTTTCCTTGGACCATTTTCCTTATAATAAACTGCTCTGTAGAGAATCTCCCAACTCACAGCTTTCTGCCCAATCACCTTAAACAGAGGAAAACACCCCACTCTAAATGGTTTTTAATCAATCCAACAATTGTTACAGGTACATACATCCTTTTAGAGTTGTTGTAGCAACAGATTTAGCCATGATCATTTATTAAAGACTTTGACTCATATAATTGACATATACATAAATAGTATATATATATATATATATATATATATATATATATAAACATAAAGAAAGTAGCTATTGAGTCATTATTACAAGTGAAAATGCAATCTACAATTGTTAGTGGGAGAAATTTGCAGAGGTAGATCTATTTTTGTCCATTCTCTCTCCCTGTCTCTCTTGAGAGAGAGAGAGAGAGAGAGGAGAAGAAGAAGAGAGAGAGAGAGAAACATTAATGAGTTGCCGCTAGCATGTACCCCAACCAGGGTTCAAACCCACAACCCAGGCATGTGCCCTGACAAGGAATTGAACCAGTGAACTTTTGCTTCGTGGGACAGTGCCCAACCAACTGAACCATACTACTCACCCAGCCCCACTACCCGCTTCCTCTGACAGCTGTCAGTCTGTTCTCTGGATCTATAGTCTGTTTCTATTCTGTTTATTAGTTTATTTTGTTCATTAGATTCCACATGTAAGTGAAACATATAGTATTTGTTTTTCTCTGACTGGCTTATTTCATTTAGCCTAATTCTCTCCAGACCCAGCCATGCTGTCACAAATGGTAAGATTTCCTTCTTTTTTTTATGACCGAGTAGTGTTCCATTGTGTAAATGTAACACAGCTTTTTATCCACTCATTTACTGAAGGGCAATCAGGCTGCTTCCCGATTTTGGCTGTTGTATATAATGCTGCAGCGAACACAGGGCTGCATATATTCTTATGAGTTAGTGTTTCGGGTTTATTTGAATAAAGCCCCAGAAGTGGAATCATCAGAATGGCTGTCGTTAATAAATCAACGAACAGTAGGTGATGGGGGGGATGTGGAGAAAAGGGAACACTATGAACTATTAGTGGGAATGCAGACTGGTGTGGCCATCGTGGAAAGCAGTATGGAGTTACCTCAAAGAATTAAAAATGCAACCGCCTGCCTGATGACCCAGTCCCTCTCTTTTTGTAAATACCCTTTCCATCCGCCCTTCCCCAGGTCACACCCCTGCCCCACATGCTCTGTTCAACTCTCTAAATTTTGTTGCGGTCAGAACCATGACATTATCATTTAATTGGGAAATGTGGGCTATTTTGTTTTAATTCTTTTAGCCATAACTAAATTTTCTTCTCTTAGCCTTATAAAATAGGCCCAGTGCTGAACGTCTTAAACACATTATCCTGCTTATTAGCTCATGATTTTAGTTGGCATAATTCCTGTTTTCCAGATGGGGGTCTGAAGGTGAGGACGGTTGTTAACCTGTCTCAGTTCACTGTTGTGCAACAGGACTCAAGATGGTTCCTATAGCATCACGTGGTCAAGGAACAGGCTTTCCAGGGAAGTCTAACAAGCTGATGGCAGTAAGAGAGGAACACATTTCTGGAGCCTCCAGCCTCCCACGGAGGTGACTCGGGGCCAGCCCCCTGCTCGACACATAGTGGGTTTATGTTCCAGTGGAGGGCGTTGCTCCTAACTGCTCCCTCTTCTTAAAGGGCAAAGGGATAAGCAACATGTTAAGACAGGGCAAGCGGATTTTTTGGATTACAGGAAGCCTGTATTCAGTGGTCAGCTGTTTTTGTAGTTTACAAGAAAGCCAGCTCTTCAGAATCTGGGGACCTTGGGGCACAGCAGACATGGCAGCCTCTCTTCTGGGAGTGGGGAGAGCACTGTAGCCCCACCCCTTGAAAACAGCGAGGGCTTTCAACTCCAGCTATTTTATTGTTCAGGCAACTGAGATCATTTAGGGTCACTTTTTGAAAATTCTGCTACACATACCATAGTTACATAGGGCGTGTGTGTGTGCGTGTGTGTGTGTGTGTGTGTGTGTGTATTATGGGGCAAGGAGGAAGAAGTACAGAATTTAAACCCAGATCTCTCTGACTCCAAAGCTGATTGCCTATAATACCTGTCAAATTTCTTTTTCATCTTTTCTATCCAGGACTTCTAAACTCACTTTTGTTGCCATCCAGCCGAGATATATTTCACTTCAAGACAACCACACTTCTGCACTTAAAACTTTTCTTAAAACAGGGAATATTTAAGTGAAAATATGCTTCTAACCCTTAGAGACTTCCTTTACCTTATTAAAATTATACCTGGGGTTCTATTGATTACTGAATACATAAATACATAAATATAACTTTCTTGAAAACTATCTTCAGCAAAGTGTACTGTTCACGCAGCTGCATTAAGAGGACAAGAGAGGAGTCGTACTATTTGCTTGCATTGAGACCCCGTTCCACTATGTGATAATTATTCTTCTTTAAAAGTCCATGCAATCTTTTCCATTTATTTAATTTTTTTCCATTACCATTTATCCCTCCCATACCCTCTTCTACCTCCAGACACCCCCTTGCCCTGCAATCACCACACTCTCACCTGTGTCCATGAGTTATTTCTTTTTTTTCATTTATTGATTATACTATTACAGTTGTCCCAATTTCCCCCTTTGCTTCCCTCTGCCCAGTACTCCCATTCCCTCCAGCAATCCCCCACGCCCCAGCTAGTTCATGTCCATGGGTCGTGCATATACATCCTTTGACTTCTCCATTTCCTATGCTATTAACACCCCCTCATCTATTTTGTACCAACCAATTATACTTCTTAATCCCTGTACCTTTTCCCCTATTCTCACCCTTCCCCCCTCCCAGCTAATAAACCCTCCAAATATCTCTATATCTATGATTCCATTCTTGTTATGGTTGTTTGCTTAGTTCATTGTTTAGATTCAGTTGTTGATATTTGTGAGTTTGTTGTCAATTTAATTTCATATTTTTGATCTTCTTTTTCCCAGATAAGTCCCTTTAACATTTCATGTAATGATGCCTTGGTGATCATGAACTCTTTTAGCTTTACCTTGTCTGGGAAGCACTTTATCTGCCCTTCCATTCTGAATGATAGCTTTGCTGGATAGAGGAATATAGTTCGTAGGTCCTTGCATTTCATCACTTTGAATACTTCTTGCCAGTCCCTTTCAGCCTGCAAAGTTTCTTTTGATGAATCAGCTGATAGTCTTATGGGAACTCCTTTGTAGGTAATTGTCTGCTTTTCTCTTGCTGCTTTTGAGATTCTCTCCTTATCTTTAACCTTTGACATTTTAGTTATGATGTGCCTTGGTGTGGTCCCCTTTGGGTCCTCCTTCTTTGGGACTCTTTGTGCTTTCTGGACTTGTATGCTTATTTCCTTCACCGCATTAGGGAAGTTTTCCTTCATTATTTTTTCAAATAAGTTTTCAATTTCTTGCTCGTCCTCTTTGCCTTCTGGCACCCCTGTGATTCAGATGTTGGTATGTTTGGAGATGTCCCAGAGGCTCTGTATACTATCCTTATTTTTTTGAATTCATTTTCCTTCTCGCTGCTCTGGTTGAATGCTCATTTCTTCTTTATGTTCCAAATCATTGATTTGAATCTTGACTTCATCCCCTCCATTGTTGGTTCCCTATAGACTTTTCTTTATTTCATGTAGTGTAAAATTCATTTCTTCCAAGGTATTTTTTATTTTGTTGCCATACTCAATGAGTTCTTTGAACATCCTCATCACCAGTGTTTTGAACTCTGCATCTGATAGGTTGATTATCTCCATTTCCCTTAGTTCTTTTATCTGGGGTTTTGTTCTGTTCTTTCTTTTGGGCCATATTTCTTTGTCTTCTCAATTTGGCAGCCTCCATGTGTTTGTTTCTGTATATTAGATAGAGCCGTTTTGGCTCCCTGTCTTAGTAATGTGGCCTATTATGAAAAAGGAACCTGTAAATTGTGTGGGCCGGGGCCTTAGGTAATCGCCAGGGTGGGACAACCTGCTTCACCGCCTCTTGGCTGTGTGTTGGGGGAAGGCTTGGAGAGGGGACAATGCCTGGCATCTGGAGGTGTGCCCTGCACTCACCTTGTTTCTAGTCACTGCACTTACTCCCGATATGTGACGGTGCCCCTCCAGCTGTTGCCTTGGTTCTGAATTCCAGAGGGGCTGGGCCACATACATTCTAAGTCCGTGAAGGCTCTTTACGTGGAGCCTCCTGAAAATCTGACGGTTCCTTCCACTGCCTCAACCCCCAGTGGTTTTTACAGCCAGAAGTTATGGGGATTTATCTTCCTGGCACTGGAACCCTGGGCTGGGTGGTCTGGCCTGGTGCTGGGATTGCTCACTAACAAGGTATCCCTCCCGATTTTTATCCACCACATGTGAATGTGGGGCTGTCCTTTCTGTGGCTGCTGCCTGTCCTCCTCACACCGCGTCTCTGCACCTCCCCGTCGGCCTCCACATCTTCACCCCTCCTACCTGTCTGAATGAACGTGGCTTCTTTAAATCCTTGGTTGTCAGGACTTCCACACAGCTCAATTTTCTGATGGTTCTGGGTGTTATTTGTTTTGAGGTGCAGTTGTAATTCTTTCTGTGGTTGTGTGACGGGGTGAAACATGTTTACCTATGCCTCCTTCTTGACCGGAAGTCTCTCTGTTTTCTTTTTTCCCTCCAATCTTTATGTACCATTCTCCCCCAATTCTTGTTGGATCATTTGTTTTTTTGTCACTTAGAGTGCTTATTTTCCTCAGTACCTTTAATGCTAAGCTCATGATTTCTTCAGTTATCCATATTGGTTTTGAAATTAATCCAAGCACCATATTGCCTCAATTATCTGAATCCCAATAATCCTTACTTCTACACTTTTCAACCATACATTTCCATGGGTACATATTGGACCTCTGGATTACCTGGTGTATTTGTCAGGGTTCTTCACAGAAACTGAACCAATAGAGTACATAAATGTGTAGAGAGAGATTTATTTGAAGGAATTGGCTCACATGATTTTAGGGGCTAGCAGATCCAAACTCTGCAGGGCAGGTCGCTGAGCAGGAGCCCAGGTGGGCGGGGGGTCGTGGTCTGGACGCAAGGCCACCCTGGAGGCAGAATTCCTTCCTTCTCTGGGGATCTGTCTTTCCTCTTGGGGACTTCAGCTGATTGGAGGAGGCCCTCCCAATCATGGAGCATAATCTGCTTTACACAAAACCTACTAATTTAACTGTTAATCACAACTGAAACTGGATGCCATAGGCTAGCCGAGTTGACACATACATTAAACATCCACGTTTGCTATGGTTCTGCTATTGAGCTTGTTAATAATACCCACCTGACCTGAATTTCTTCCTACTTCAGGGACCACTCTTCACATTTCTTGGCACATTTTTTTTTTGTTTTGTTTGTTTGTTTGCTTTTTGACAGTCTCTCTAAATATGGCTATCAAGTTTTAGTCCTTTGCTTTTATATTACCCAAGCTTCCTTTATAATCTTATTTATTCCCAAAATATCACCTGTGAAGCTTTGTGTCCTCTTTAGCTTTGCTCTCATTTCTCTCTATTCAGGGAAGCTCTCAATTTTCTGGAAGCTATACATGTATGTTTTTAAGATTTACCTTAATCTGAACTTGTTCGAGTTCCCATTTCTCCAAGATTGAATTGACAATTCCCGTATATGCTACAGCATTCTGAACATGTGCCTGTCAGACAGCCTTCTCCAGAATGTCTGTCTCCCAATATCTCCTATTGGATTTAGGGAATTCAGAGAGTGAAAAGGCCATGGCATGGGACAGAATATTTGAGATACATATCTATCAATCATCTACTTATCTGTCTATCTATCTCTACCTCTATCTCTGTCTGTATCAAGTGTTTATACATATTCTGGGTTACCTAGTCAGAGAAAAATCCTATGAATCAATGAGAGAAAGGCAGATAGCCAAATAGAAACAAAATAATCTATAATTTGAATACATGCTTCACAAATAAAAAAAAGAGTAGTTAAAATTATTTTAAATCCCATTAATAATCTAGGAAATTCCAGTTAAAACCACAATAAGATAGCAATATCTACTTAGAAGAATATCTAAATGTAAATGGAACAGAATATCAAGTATTGGCAAAAACCTGAAGCTGCCAGGCCTCCCGTCCACTGCAGGCAGGAGTGGAATTGGCACAGCCACTCCGTAAATCAGACAGGCATACGAATTCCCTTCTTAGTTACGTACGCGACGGAAATACACACCCAGTTTGTGGCAGGACATATGTGAAATAATGTGTTTAGTAGTAGTTGCATAATAACCAAACTAGAAATAACCCATATTTTCATCCATACTAGAATAGATTTGCAAATTATAGTATGTCCATACAATCGAATACTATATAGCAGTGAAAATACTTGCAGATGACCATAAGAGTGAAGGTTATTCTCGCAAGCAAAATCAAAAGTAGCCAAATAGATGAACTAATTCCATTATATAAAGTTCACCTAGGAGCGGGAAAGGTTTGATTTTATTTCCGTAAAGATAAAAAACAAAACTAAACAGGCAAACTAAACTGAAAATTTTAGGGATGCACCTTTAGGTGGAAATGCTAAAAATTAAGTCAAGGAAAAGATTGTCTTAAAAGTCAGAGTGGTTACTTTTAGACAAGAGGAGAAGTTTGTGATTGGAAAAAGGTAGGGGAGGGCTTGAGAGGGTCAGTGGTATTCTGTTACCTGCCCTATGTGGTGGTTACACAGATGTTTGTTTCATAACAATTTATTAAGGTGCACGATTCAGTTGTTTTCAGTTTTCTGTATATATGTTCTATTTCTTATTTTAAGAAATTATAAAGAGATGAAAACGAGTGGAGGTGCACTACTATTATTGCAGGGTGAGAGGCGTCCTGATAGGGACGAGACAGGCCAATGATTTCTGGCTGGTTTGTCACATGTCTTCGGGCTAAAGGAAATTAGTCCAGATGTTGGTGTGCTGTTTTCCACTGAGATCACAGAGTAGAAAGGCCATCACGGGCGACATGGAAGTACGAAGCTTTTAGGTGTCGACTGCCTGCAATGAACATAGTAATGCTAACAACATCCACAGAGCACAAGGTAAGTGGGTTCCTGTTTCTCAAAATCATAGAAAATCCAGGTGCTACTTGGAGTATCTCTACCCATATAGTCCTGAGAATCTGCAGTATTGGACAATTTACCATGAACCCATCCCTCTTACCATGGATCTATTTCCATGTGTTGGAAAGCAGCAGGACCCCCTAAGGCCATACTCTCAGATGCTGCCCTTGGACAGGCCACTTAATGGTTTTTGCTGCCCGTGATGGAATCCCAGTGCTGTTAAAGCCTGACATACCTGCAGCGATGGGGGACAACCAAACCACCTTCTCCTGATAAATTCAACGTGTTGCTTAAGGACACCTCTGCCCCAAGTGCACAGTTCTCTGACTCTCCCTAACACTTCATCCATCAAAGTGTGAAAGAGGATATTTTGTTCTAAAGCATCATGTTGGAAAGAAACTAGTCACAGTAAAAGTCACTGGGAGCCAAGTGTGATGACATACAAAGTGGGCCATTTCCTCAAGCCACGGCCATGATGCCAGGAGGGATTCCGGGCTTTCCCCTCTGCGAAGCAGGTGCTGGGTCCAAGATATCTGCCCGACCATCCACTCCCATTATGGTGAGTGAACCCTGACAACTCTTCTCTTTTTCTCTCTGAACTTCTATTTCTCCTTCTCCTCTCCACTTATTTTCCCACAGCCCATGCTTTCTCCTTCCCTTCTTTCTGCTCACCTCCCCTTCATTCACAGATACTTACATGCCAGGCATTGCGCTAGGCTGTGTAGAATAGATTAGTGAAAAAATTCAACACTGTCATGAGTATGTCTTTGTGATATAGTCTTCCCTGTAAGTCACCAGGCAACTGCTCGGCCAGCTGCCTGCTGAGCAGCCCGGCACCAAGGGATAGACAAGAGTCGCACATGGTAACTATGCTCTTCACTCAGCTTTCATTGACTGCAGCTTCACTCAAAGTAGAACATCAACATACATTAATATCCTACTCACACTCTAACAACCTAAGAGAAACATAACACTCACTCACACACACACAGCAATCAGTAGGGAATAATGAACCCGAGTCCCAGAGTCTCAGTCAGCAGGTCTGGGAGTCAGCATGGTGGGCAAGGGAGATGTCAGCGTTTTACAAGAAAAGATCTCCGGACCCAGGTGGGCAGGAGGGCAGATGAAGTCCTCGGTCAGTAGGGCAGAGACTCCGGTGGCTGATGCTGAGGGAGGTCAGGGTGGCATGGAGCAGCACCCTGGGGTGTGGAGCTCGGCTGTCTCAGCCATGGCCTGGAGCCTGCCTCAGTTTTATCTTGAAAGTGGTGGACTCCGCTCTTCTGGGTCTCTTGATAAGTGTCTTGGCACCCTTGATAGCAAGTGGTTCCCCTCTGCAGACATGGCTGTTCTGATCACACGTGCAGATATCTGGGGTGTGTCTCCCTGCCAGATGTGCCTGGCATGACTTAGGGTGGTTTCCATCTTGAATCAAAGTATCATGGCTGGCTGGTATCCATCTTGGTTGACGTGAGTGACTCCACTTTGTTTTATATACTTTATGCTACATTGACTGGACCAATGCCGTTTTGTTGGTCCTAATCTCCATAAACACATTCCTTCTTTCTTGGAGATCACAATTTCCTGCCATCTGGCCTTATTTTAGGTTACTAAGAGCCTCAGGAATGGTTTAACGACTGTCTTATAGAAAAGGACATCCAGTCAAAAAAGTGTTTTTTTTCCCAGGAGGACTTTACTATTGACTTACCATTTATGGATGAAAAGAGGAGTGGGAGAAAAGGATTTACCTGCCCATTGTCCAAAGACTATAGGTCCTTCCAACAAAAGCAGTCAGTTTTCAGGGCCTTGCCTGGGCCAAAATATCTCGTCGGTGTAACATCACATGTAACTTATTTAAATGCCTATTTTAATATTAAGAAAGGAGCATTGACTTTTATTTAATACAAGAAATACTTGACACTGTATGTTCTATATATTAACAGGTAAGTGGGGTAAGTAGGGATATGCAAGGAGGAATTGAAGATGCAGGAAGGGGGAAAGAGACAGCCTAGAGAAAAGAAAAGCTTACTCAATGCCGAAATATTTTCACAGTTTACATTAAGAGCCGAAGGATGTGATTACCTTATCTCTGCCCTTTGAAAGTTTAATTAATTGTTTAACAAGAGTTTTAGCTCTCTAGCTGCTCTCATCTTGAAATACCGGAGGCTTCACTGGGAAGGCGCTAGCCATCGCACCAAACAGGGGTGAAAATGAGAAATGGTAGCCGCACAGACAACACCAGCGTTAACCTAGTGCTGGTTGAATTTAGCTTAGGGCCTTGCCTTGGTGTCTTTCAGTCCTGCAATAATCCATCTGTGTTGGAGTGGAGAGCAGGAGAAAATTGTGGGACTGGCATATAAGGAAGACAAGATTTTCACCTGGGCAGGGTTCCCCGCTTTTCTTTCACAATGTCTCACCCCTGTGGTCTGCTTCTTCTGTGTGTCTTAGGGCAGGGATCACACAATTTTTCTGCAAAGAACTAGATAATAAATATTTGTCTTTCGTGCTAGACGGTTTCCATTGCAACCACTCAACTTTTTCACCTTAACTCCAAAGCAGCCAGAGACAATATGTAAAGGAATGGGCAAGGCTGTTGCTACAAAACTTCCTTTGCTTAAAGCAATAGCAGGTGAAAGGCGTGCAGGCTAACACTGCGCTGACCCCTGCTGTAGGAAGAGCACAAGCTTTAAAATAGGACGCCTTGTTCAAATTCAAGCTCTCCTTCATGAGATTCGTAATCTTTGCCAAGCCACTTAATCTCTCTAAGAAATTGTTTTCTCATCTGCGAACTGGGGATAATAGTGCCTGTTTTATAGTATCATGAGCGTTAAACCAGATCATTTATAAAAATTGTCCAACACAGTGCCTGTTTTGTATCATGTCTTCACTAAAGGGAAGCTGTGATTTATTTGTCAGTCAGATTCACTCATTCAAGGGTAGTCCTTTGACAGACATTTAGTTAGTGCCTGTTATGAATTGGGCACTTGGTAGAGTTGGGATGCAAGACTACATAATGTCTGACTTAGGGAATTAGATAGTATAGGAAGGAAAATGAACAGATGTACAAGTATTTATAAGTACAAGAAAATCAGTTTTGAGAAAGATGCCATAATTCAAAGATGCTTTGGGAACTTGTAAAGGTATATTTGGTTTAGTGGTGAAATTTCCTGGCTTTGAATAATGCTTTTTAATACTTAGAGTAGTTGCAAATTTATTTCTACATATGGGGTTGGGACAGCTCATAAAATCCAAGTAAAACCAATTCAGAAAGTGAAGGAAGATTATCCATGAGAATTGACTAAAAATAATGAACACAGTGAATAAAGGAGAAGGGAAAATAATAATGTCCTGAGTTTTTTCTTTTTTAAAAAGTCTGCCTTTGTGGAACACCTGCCCGGATATAATTAGAAATATGGATTTGGAGAAGAGGTGATCATTCAAGCTAACGCGCCCCTGAACTTCCCACCCGAGAGGGGTCTTCCTATATTTGCTTCTAAAGATATGCATCTAGCAATTGAAAGTAAACGGAAGTCTGTGGTGCCTATAACTTTGTGTACTTAGGAACGAGACAACGTCCCTGCTCTGTCACATGTGATTGTTTTAGTTTGGAGAGAACTCAGATCTCCAAATCTTTGAGCTTCGTTTTAGCTCTTCTTTTTCCTGGTAAGGAATAAGTGCCTGGATAAAACCTATGCATGGTACTTTCTCTCTAGCTTGCAGTCTTACGTTAACTTGTCATTGTCGGAGGCGGCGCCTACATTGGGATCTTCAGGAGAGCCCTTGTGGTAGAGCCAGCTCTCATGATGGGCGGCGTAACTGGGAGTGGTCAGCAGTTCTCAGCAGGTTGTGGATTTAGAGGATGGATGGCTGTGTGGAGAAGGCAGAGCAGCTGCCACAGAGCAGTAGAGAGCAACTTTTGCGAAATAATGAGATGCCTGTTGGGGGACCCTATAATAATAGGGAGGGGGATTTGTTGTGGGCTGCCTGTTCTGCAGAAGAGCCTGCTGAGGATAAGGCATAATAAATATAGGGATTAAGGAGTCAAAGAACAGACTGCCTAACCTGCTCACTGCTCCTTCAAATACTTCTAAAGTACATATGTATAAGCTCCAGGACCACTTCTCATTAAATTCTAAAAATAGCTTTTCTTCTTATCTTAGGCATCCAGACAGGTGAAAGAGGTAAAAGATTGGTAGTGTAACTGAGATGCATGCATGTGTGTGTGTTTTCTGTGTCTGTGTCTCTGTGTGTGTTTTTGTAGGAATTAATAAGGATAAATTGACATTATAAAGAGGAACAAATATTCCAGGTGTCAGATGACCGGCTTCTTCTGAAAAGCTTTGAGGGATTGCTCATTACCACAAATGGTACCTGACTTTCACCAGAAAATTGGAGGTAACAAATATTGCTGGGTGAACGGCACAAAACTAGTTAAGCTGGCATCCTCCTAAGCAAAGCACACTACTGATAATGCTACAGCCAGCATACACCAGGGCAGACAGACAATGATAAAATGGCCTGTTAAGGATAAATAGGTTACTTACAGTAATTATAAATCTAAAACTCCTCTTCCTTTCTTTGCATTGTTCAGTGGCTTGTATTAAATGGCACGGAGAGGCAAGACTTCAGTATCAGGAAGAAATAAATGGAAAAATACACATACAGATACTTACCGTAGGTGCATGTACTGCATTTCCTCAATTCTGTTATCATTCATTGCAAAATAAGTTTGATTTAATAATTTTTTGGACATAAAGACATTAAGGGTACAAGTAACTCAAAAACAAGTTCCAGTTCTTTAGAAACTTCAACATGTGGCAATAAAGGCTTCGTGATCAAAGAAGCGTGGGTCGTAGACATTGTCCACCCTCTCACTGAAGAATGACCAAGCTACCCAGACAGGACTAGAGGGGAGCTAATATGCTAAGTGGACAACCCTCTACTGACAAGCTCATAGTCAGTGTGCAATAAATGACCACCTGTAGGGAACTTGCCAGTTAATAACAGATGATGTGTGACTTGTGCCTTAAGAAACTTTGGTTCCGGTTGTAGTTGTGCATCTCACTAGCTATGCAACCTGGGGTGAACCTCCTACTCTTGAAGTCCCATCTGTAAGGAGACCCTTTGAGAGAAATAACCCCTGAATGCACAGATTGGGTTACACTCCCCCAGTTTTGTGCTCTTTCAGCATCTTCTGCCTCTCATTTCTGGCAATTATTACAAGTATAATTAAATTATTTGTGTAATTATTTATTTCACAGTCAGGCAGTGTGGGTCTCATTCATCATTGTATTTACAGCTTGTGCTTCAGTGCCTGGCATATGGGTGACGCTCTAATTATATTTATTGAGTAAATAAAATTACCTCCCCCTCTACGCACCCGTTTTTCCATCAGTAAGACAAGAACATCACACTGAAAGATCTTTATGGAGCCCTCCTGCCCTAAATTTCTGTGATTTTAATTTTAATGTATCCTCATTTAAAAGTTTATATCAGAGGAAACTTTAGGTTGTAGTTATAAATTTGCCTGTGCATCCAAAAATAATAGTGGGTAGAACATCAGTTTGGGAAAGATTTCTTGTAGTATGTACATTTTATATGATAATTTTAGAGGTGTAAAATTAGCTATTGAAGTAATGAAAAAATGGGCGAGCAGAGTGTTCTTCGTTGGACTCTACGCCCCTTGAGGGGAGGGGCCATGCTGTACTCATCTTTTTAATTCTAGTTCCTGCCTAAGGCTCTGGCACGCAATCTTTATTGAATTAACGAGAGGTTGAGTGAATAAAAATGTAGGATAAAAGGAAGAGACAAAATAACGAAGAGCTTGGTTGAAGAGAAAAAGAAATTTGAAGGAATAGCAGGGTTAGATAAAGGTACTAAGATGAGAAGCTTTAGAAAGAGTGGTTCACAGAGTTTCAGGTAAAGACATTTCTGAATTTAAAAAGAGTTTTCAAATTGTTAGTTACAATAGTGTTTTTTTATAGTCTAAATTGAAAACAATGGAAGAGACCTAGTGCTTGATTGGAAGCCCACCCCTCCCCCAACTAAGAGTCAATTTTGAAAAACTCAGTTCCTGAAATTGAGTTGAATGTAACTATAGCCATAACCTGGATGCCAATCACAAAGGCAGCGGCAAGCACACTGAAAACGCTTGAATTTTTCGAGGTAGCTGAGTACCTCTTAAAGGAAGATTGCTTACAAAATAAAAGTTTGTTGTTTTGTTTTTTGTTTTTTTTCATAGGATATTTCTAAGGATTGCTCTTAGTTTATTAGAGGAGAACCACTTCTTTAAAAGTGCTTTAAGAAGCTCGGATAAAGATACTCTCCTTTCACAATATTGTTATTTTCCCTTTTTTCCCCCCCAGAGAATCTTTCAGAACCAAAGCATTTTTCTCCCAACTTCACACAAATATAACACTCAGTGGCTCTTTATGCATGAAGAGCTTGAGCTACTCAACAGTTGAGATAGCACCAAAGTTATTTCAAAATCAGATTCTTCCACGGCATTATTTGATTATTTTCTTTGAATTCAGGACAATGGCCTATGTCTACTTATTAACTATTAACTTATAACTTATATATCTTGAATAGAAAAAGCAAAATGTAGAAAAGAAGTTATTTTTTTAGATGTATGCAAATCCTAACCCCAGGAGCAATTTTCAAAGAGAAATGACCAAGCCACAACGTTAAATATCAAATCTCAGTGTTGCTCATGTTGGGATTTCATCAGTGTTACTGCTTTACACTGAAATATTTATTCAGGAGAAAATAAATTAGGGAATCAATTGACCAGTTTAATGATAATCGTTTCTAAACTTCTATGGCTTTTCCCTCCAGTGCGTCCTACTTCCCACACCCATGTCACAGCACACGTAGAAAGCGACGTGCACGTAGCCCCCTGAGATAAAGGGGCTGTCTGCGGCTCGGACGATTGGCCTGGAAGTTGCCTTTTGCATCTTCCAGTACCACCGCCCTGAAGGTCTGGTGCATATCCATCCATGCATTTGTGCTACACAGTAAACTTTAGATTTCCGCCAGAAATATGACCAAAACTCCGATTCATTGATTTGTTTCTTTCCAACTATTTTACCTGACCCAGATTTTGTGCTCAGGTGTGTCCGAACCTAATAGCTCTCGCTGGATTTTACTTTCACTGATGTGATTTGGCGAACAATCAGCTGCCGTTCTTGTGGTCATAGCAACTTGCTCAGAGCAAATAATGCTTACTCATGTCTGCGGGCCCCGATCATCTTGGACTGGCCAGCTGCACCTCTCTTCTTTATTTTACTTATCACATTAAGTTATAGTTATTTTTAGTTTTTATATCATGAGTTCTCCCAGGACAGGGACTACATCTAACTATTTCCCCAGTATCCAAAACAGTGTATAGCACCTGGTAGATTTCTAGAAATCGAAGTTTGACTCACTCAGCAGCCTGACTTAACATAGCTAATGCGAAGCTGGCACCATCCATTAAGATACTTTGAATATAGACACAAATTCGCGTTTTTATAGACACAAATTTAGAGTCACTGAGCACCCACTGAAGGAAGAAAATGCACCCTCCTATTTAAGGGAGAAAGAACGCCTTACAGGTCACAGAAAACATTACCACTTGAATTTAAGAATTATGACTAGGGGGAAGTATACTACTTTTTATAGTCCTCAGTAGTTGTGACATAGACAACTATAAATCTAGTCTGTTGCTATTTGGGGATTATCACAGCTCTAGTAAGCAGTAAGGTAGAAGTGGAATAGGATTTTGTTGAGCCTGAAGCATGAGTAGGGCAAGGAAATAAATGGGGAGAGGCCGGCGGGTTGAAAGATGGAATAATAATCAGAAGAGATTGAATTGTAGTGTTTGAGTTAGGTAGAAATGATGTTCAACCCACGTGTAGTTTATATTGCACTGAATCAGTTAATAGAATTGAGGACAAAGGTCTGTATTGATACATTTAAGTTCTCTATTCACTGTGCAGTATCAGTGAAGAAGGCTAATAGAATGCCAGCTAAGATTAGGGGAAATATTAATAATACGCAATACTTCCCTAGAGCATCTCGTAAAACCAAAGACACTCTAAGGTAGAAAGTATCTTAGAGGTCATATAATCTACTTTTTCCGACCAATGTCTCTTTAAACTTTTATGTTCAAGACACAATTCTGAATGCAAGAATTTGGAGCAGCTCATTTGGAGGGATTTAAACACTCCAAATAACAACTAATAAGTTAGCAGTTATTAAAACTCAATATCCACCATGGCAAATTTGACAAGCGTGAGCTTGTCCTTTAAAAGGAGAAAAGTAATAGCAAGCCACGTTGCGTACCTAGCAGCTCCTTCAGGCCTCACACGCCTGTCTGTAAAGATAGTGGGAGGATGCCAGGGCTGTGTGTTCTCTTCTTGCTGAGCCCACCTTTTGTAAGTTTCCCCTTTCACCAGTAAAACCTATTCCTTCTATGACATCACAGAATTTGTCTGAAACCTTGGTGCATGTTATGACTACCTCAAAGGGACCCATATTGCAAAACACCTTGGTGTGCCCTACAAGTCCATCATCTCCCATTTAAGGTCTTTTCCCTAAATTGCCCAAGTACAGTGAGGAAGCACTCAGGTCACAGAGGGCATGAATCCTGCTTGCAGCAGGTGAAGAGGAAGGCAGATGTCTGGCAGTCTACTTTTGCTGCTTTTCATGGCCACATGTTGCTCTTTGGTCCCGACCTCTACCATGGAGATGCCCTTGTTGGTCTCGATGCTGTGACTCCAGGGGTGCACATAGTGCTTTTTAAAAAATCCTCACCCAAGGATATGTTCACTGATTTGAGAGAGGGGGGAGGAGAAACAGATGTGAGGCAGAAACATGGATTGGTTGCCCCCTGTAAGCACCCCAGCTGGCGATTGAAACTGAAGTCTAGGTGTGTACCCTGACAGGGGATTGAACCCATAACCTTTCTGGTGTACAGGACGACACTCCAACCAGCTGAGCCACCTGGTAAGGGCCACTCGCTATTGTACTTGCTCTTATTTTTTAAAGACTGTTACGATTTACTGTCCTGTTTATTCTTTGCATGGCTCCCAGTGCCCCTCTCTTGCTTAAGCTCGAGGTTCCCAGGGTGGAGCATGTTATTTGGGGTGTGACACTCTGGGCTCAGAGTAGAAGTGCTATATCTCCCTCTTGCCACTGATATTAATGCTTTAGTGGCTAAGTCCCCACATTATGATTTTTAGTCAACAAAACCTTTATTTTGTTTCATATGCGCTACTATATAATATCATGTCCTGTTACTGTTTTTGTGCAATTGGTTTTTGGAAAATAAATTTCACCCTCTGAAATTGTTTCTGTCCATGAAATTTAATTTTTAAGTCTGCTCGTTTTCCCAGTCTGATGAGATAATTTTGGATCCCGACTCTGCCATCTCAGTATCTGCTGTTGCCACGCGTCAGATGTAACTTTGATCAGCATGTCTTAATCCAATTTGGTGAGAAAAATATTGAAAAGGACAGTGCCAAGGGCAGAGGTAATGTTGCTCATTAGTGAACATTAGTCAACACTATTTGGAAAAGCCATTCAACCAATTAAGATCTATCCAAATGTATGACGACTCATATTTGTATCCTTTTCTCTAAGAATATCAAAAGGACCTTTGTCTGAGGTCTTGTTAAAATCCACGTTAAATCTGTCTACAGAAATCCCATGACATGTACTACAGTGGCCTGAACAAAGAAGGAATTTAAGTAGATCTCACCTAATCTAGTCTTAGAAAACATGCTCCCTCTTAGTGGTTGCTTTCTCTCTCTCAAAATCATTACAAAATTCTGCATGATAATCTGTCCTTCAAATTATCAAGTCTGTATTTTCTAGATATAATAACATATTCCTTCTTCCCACTTTTGAAAATTAGAACCTCTGCTTATCTCAGTCTTCACAGTACCACTTCTACTCTGCATAGATTCTCAAAGATCATTAAAAACAACAAAATGTGAAATACCCTTGGTATTCTGACATATGTTAAAGATGACCAACCATACGATTTATCACCCAAATAAAGATAATTTTGAAAGGGAAATATCTATTAATAAACATGTCAGAAAAGCAGTATGAACAGGGACTTTCTCAGGCAAGCCTGCACAGTGGTCGCCCATAAGTGAACATGGCTGAGAGTCTTCAATGATTCATAATTAAAATAATTCATAATTTGAATTTAATTATGAATTCAATAATTCATAATTAGAAAGTGCCTTTTACGATTTCCTCACCTGGTTAGCTTCATGCTCTTACCAGACAGGGCCCTGGCCAGGAGTGGGTCTGCCTCCGACAGGCCTGTAGTTTATGGGTTCTTGACTTTTTATAGGAAAGATTTCCAACATGATTCCAGGTGATTTTAAGACTATGTTTATTGAAGCGGGGGACAATGAAACAAAAGAAGGACTTATTGTAGAAGAAACTAGAGCAGAGTAGCAGGAGAGAGCCTAGGTGGTGCTCTGCCTGGACTCCCTAGAAACATCACAGCAAAGGAGTGAGCCAAGGCGGGGCTGCTGTCAGCTCCCGGGGAAGTCAGAGAAAAGGGAGACAGGATCAGGGCTTAGCCCGGGAGGAGCTGCTACCGCCCGCTGCTCCCCTGGTTGCAAGTCTCACTAGGACCCTGAGAATTAGGAGGAAGTAAAGGGCTCATTCAGGGGAAGGGACATGGGTGTGCTTTAGAGAGAGCCCACACTGTTATCCTTTGTTTTGAGGGCTTTATCTCTCTTCTGCAGGTGAGAATCTTAGGGGAGGGTTTCAGTGGAATATTCATCAGCCCTCCAGGTGCATTTAAAATATGCTCATGCATGGAATGAGTGTACAGGGTGGGTGTTGCCGTTATCCTTTGTCTGCTTTTTTGTTTTACTTTTATCTTGGGTCTGCCTGGCTCTAATGGGGTTTTTGTTATTTGTCACCACAACTTCTTCTGTTCCTTGGGTTTAGCTGGCACAGATGACATCAACTGGATCTCTGTCCTTTATTTTCCCTGACCTGGGTGATTTAAGCTATGTGTTCTCTGGTTAGGGAGGAGAGGTAGAAGCCATTTTTTCTGAAGTGTCCTTGGTTAAGGGAGAGAAGGTCTTGCGATTCACCAGCTGGCTGTAAGTTGCTCAAACTGTTTGGCCTTGTTTAACTCTCTTATCCCAGGTTCCCCATGCCGCTTGCCCAGGAATTTTCCTAGCTTCTTACTATCCTGTCACATTGCCAAAGCTGGTCCTCACACTCTTTAATTGGCAGTTGTTCTCCACTGCAGAAGAGAGTAAGAAGTAGAGTAGGACCCCTCTCGCACCCCTAAGCATTCATTAATTATTCGGTGAGGGGAAAAGACATCCGCCTTTCTGGCCCTTCTTAAACTGAATAGCACTTTAAAAAGTAGGAGAAGGAGAAGGAGGAAGATCAGAAAGAAATATATATATATATTTCTTTCAAGCCTTAGCTATTATGAACTACAGCTTTCTTAACTCTATATTTTACAAATACAAATATTCTCCTTTTAGCTATTTGTCCTTCCGTCATGAAATTTGAGGTCATTAAGACAGATTGCTGTTACTCTCTTTAGATATGCGTCACACCCTTTTCTTTGCTTTCTGAATTATTTGCAGTGGAAAAGCTGAACTATCTTTCTGAATAGCCTAATAAACCTTGTGACTTTTCCTCCATTCCAGAATCTCAGCTGTGGTTTCCTCCTTCCCTCAATCAGAACTTTCCGAAAGCTCCCTTCCTAATTTTTCTATATGTCTTAACATTCCTCTCACTAGCTCACTGAGTCTAAAGATGTTACAGTGTTTCCCATGTTTTTTGTCATTTTTACACTCCCAATTACTCGATGGTCAGACATAATTTGAAAAATAGCAGTTTTCCTCGTTGCTTATTCTATCTTCAGTATAATTTACACATTTCTATTAAGAGATCCCTTTTCAGTATAATTTTCCTTTAAGCCTCCCAATCCCTGTAGAAAGTGAAAGAACACAAAGGACCTATTATAAAATGTAAATTTAGAGTTATTTGGAAAGTCTTAAGGTATTATGAAATAAAAACCAAGTATAGTAGAAATGTAGATGTGATATTTTAACAGTGAATGGCAAGATCTACCCAGTGATCTATCAAAACGTATGCTTTGCACAAAATCCCTAGAATCATTAAATAGGAAATGGGAAGGAAATGAGGCCACTGTAAAGATAGGGAGACTTTCTCTCATTAAAATTGCATCTATTGGTTTGAAACCAGTTGCTAAGGAGCTTCCTTTTAAAAAATATTTTTATGAGAGGATTTAAAATCTACTCTCATGGAAGTAGTGGTATTGCAGCAACAATTTTGATATTTTTGTCTTCCCAGTGTCATTAGTGTCCTACTCAATGGGAGTGATGACTGACTAAATGAATGAGGCTGGTAAGAGCCCCAAAACCGAGGGCAGAGGTACCAAAAGGGAGAGTTGGCCCTTGAACTATACCCATTCTTCAGCTCTGCAGGTGTTTGGTTTTTTTTCTTTTTGTAGAAATGAGAAGAGGCTTGGGCTGGCTGACCACCATCCTGTGATGAATCAGGGTCCTGTGGGTCCCTGGGGCTAGGTTTAAGAAATGATTTGGGGAGGATCGGTGTATTTTTCAATCTGGTCTTTACAAAGTAGCTTTAAAAACCTGATTTGTTTTTTTTTTTTGGACACTTGGTGTTGACCTTTGTTCACTTATACTCTACTGGACAGAACCTAGGACGTGGCTGGGGTTAAGATAGGATGTAGACCAGAAAGTTCACTTTGGACTTTCCCTACAAATATTTACAGGAAACATGCAGCATGCCCTTTGGGAAAAGAACATTTTCATATAATTTTGTTAATTTCCTCTTGGAACTTTAACCAGGAGTTTTGGCAGTGTGATTGATTAGTTGAGTGTATTTTCTGGAAGAAAAGAAGAAGAAGAAGAATTTTGGAGGGATAATTGCACTAAAAGTAATGAAACCATTATTCACTACACTGATTTTAATATTGGAGCAACGTTGCAATACTAGCCAGGCAGATCAGTGGCCTGCAATAAAAAGTCTAGAGACATAACCAAACACCTGCGGTCATTTAGCATATAATAGCGGTGGCATTTCAAATTAGTGGGCATAATATGTATTATTCAAAATGCAGTGTTGAACACATTTGGAAATTTTTGAATTTTGGTTCATTTTTATCATGTTCTACAAAATAGTATTGATTTGTCGTAGGGAATTAAATAATCTCTAGGGTTTACTGAGTGTGCATTATATTCCAGGCTCTATGCCATGTACTATGCACGGATTATCCATTTTATTACCTTTAACTGTCCTAAGAGGTAGATACTGATATTAGTCATATTTTATGGTGAGGAAATTGAAATGCAGATCAGATTAACGTTCAGATTAGGGGAAGGAGAACAGCGCCCAAGTTCGGGTGAGGGCTCGGAATGGCTTCTCACCTCCGGGCTTCAAACCCGTACCTTCAAAGAACTAGAAGAGACTGTTGGTGACTATGTTTGTGGGGATGCAGCAAATAAGAAGTTGTTCAAAACTTGATAATGAAAAATGAAAACCGTGAAGGAAAATACTGAACTACATAAAAAGTTAAAGCTTCTTATATGTAAGAAAATACCGTAAATGAAATAAGATGAATCAATGATATTTTAAATATGTACAACAAAGGATGGATTAATATACTTAAAATATGGAGAGAGCTCTTTAAAAAAGCTTAATATGTCAGAAGAAAAATGACAGTAGACGTGCAGGCAATACACAGAAGAAATGCAAACAGCCCAAAACATGAAAAATGATCAGTCTTGCCAGTAACCAAATAAATGCCAGTAAAACCAAGGAAATTAATCTACACCTTTATTTGAAATAGTAGTAATTTAAAAACCTCACTTTTTAACTTTGGGGAATTTATTAAAAGTAATAGAATTTCATGTAGCCTGTGAAATAATGTTTTAAGATTATAATGAAATAGCAATACACATAATGTATTTGCAAGTAAAAATAAAGTATTAGGCCCTCAACTTTATTTTACTGAGGCATAGATGTACATATGAATAAAGCCTGGTTTTTAATGCACCAAAGTGCTAACAGTCGTCATGTCTAAGTGGAAGGTTTAAGGAGAATATTCTCTCTTTAAAAAAAAAAAATATCCCCTATTTTCCAAATATTTTACAATGTACATCTGTCACATTGATATTTAGGAAAAAAATTCATAGAAATGCACACACACTTTGTGAAAGAAGGGCTTTAATCTAGGGCTGCCTCAACCCCAGAATATTATTCCATTTACTAGTTATTTTTTAGTTTATAAAACTTAATCACATACATGTCCTCATTTAACAGAAACACTACCCCAGGATGTTCCCACTGCCATCATAATAACTTAATTTTCTATTCCATGATTTTGGGAATAAGAGAAGTCTTTTCCAAAGAGCCCATTATTGGGACGTCCAGCCAAGATGGAGGTATAGGTAGCTATGCTTTGCTTCCTTACACAAACAAAAGAAGGGAAACAACAAATTTAAAAACAAAAAACTACCAGAACTGCCTGAAAATCGAACTGCCTGGAAGTCCGACAACCAAGGAGTTAAATAAGAAACATTCATCCAGACTGGTAGGAGGGGCGGAGATGGGCAGCCTGGGCAGAGAGAATGCATAGCAAGACAGAAGCTGGAGGACCAGAAGCTTCCACATTTGTGTGCAGATAACCAGGAGGAGCAACTGGGGATCGAGACAGCTGATGCAACCCAGGGTTCCAGCATGGGAAACTAAAGCCTCAAAACCTCTGGCTATAAAAACCTGTGGGGGTTGCGGCATGAGGAGAAACTCTGAGCCTCACTGGAGTGTTTGTTGGAGAGACCCATGGGGTTCTAGAACGTACACAAATCCACCCACCTGGGAATCAGCACCAGAAGAGCCCAGTTCACTTGTGGATAGCGGGGTAAGTGACTGAAAGTGGGGTGAGAGCCAAGCAAGCCTCATGGTTCCCTCTCTGACCCCTCCTCAGCATACAGCGCCACAACACAGCGAACTGGATTGCCCCGCCCTGCTGAATACCTAAGGCTCCACCCTTACAATGCCACAGGTACACCGAGACAAAGAAATATGGCCCAAATGAAAGAACAGAACAAAACTCCAGAAAAAGAACTAAGCAACGAGGAGATAGCCAACCTATCAGATTTAGAGTTCAAAACACTGGTAATTAGGATGCGCACAGAATGATTGAGTACAGACACAAATAGAGGAAGAAGTGAAGACTATGCAAAGTGAAATTAAGAATAATATACAGGGAACCAACAGTGAAGGGAAGGAAACCAGGACTCACATCAATGATTTGGAACAGAAGGAAGAAACAAGAATTCAAAAAAAATGAGGAGAGGCTTAGGAACCTCTGGGACGATTTTAAACATCCCAACATCTGAATAATAGGAGTACCAGAAGGAGAAGAGCAAGAAATTGAAAACTTATTTTAAAAAATAATGAAGGAAAACTTCCCCAATCTGACAAAGGAAATAGACTTCCAGAAATCCAGGAAGCTCAGAGAGTCCCAAAGAAATTGGACCCAAGGAGGAACACATCAAGACACATCCTAATTAAAATGCCAACAGTTAAAGATAAGGAGAGAATCTTAAAAGCAGCAAGAGAAAAGAAGAGAGTTACCTACAAAGGAGTTCCCATAAGACTATCAGTTGATTTCTCAAAAGAAACCTTACAGACAAGAGGGACTAGAAAGAAGTATTCAAAGTCATGAAAGGCAAGGATCTACATCCAAGATTACTCTATCCAGCAAAGCTATCATTTAGAATGGAAGGGCAGACAAAGTGCTTCCCAGATACGGTCAAGTTAAAGGAGTTCATCATCACTAAGCCCTTATTATGTGAAATGTTAAAGGGACTTATCTAAGAAAAGGAAGAAGATCAAACTATGAACAGTAAAATGACAACAGACTCACAACTTCAACAATGGAACCTGAAAAACAAAACAAACTAAGCCAACAACTAGAACAGGAACAGAATCACAGAAATGGAGATCACATGGAGGGTTATCAGTGGGGAGGGGGAGGAGGGAGAATGGGGGAATAATGTACAGGGACTAAGGAGCATAAATGGTAGGTACAAAATAGACAGGGGGAGTGAAGAATAGTATAGGAAATGGAGAAGCCAAAGAGCCTATTTGTACGACCCATAGCCGTGGACTAAAGGGTAGGAATGCTGGCGGGAGGGGGAAAAATGGAGAAAAAAAAAATAGGACAACTGTAATGGCATAATCAATAAAACATATTTAAAAATAAAGAAGAGCCCATTACTGGAATTTCTGGTCTTCCTCCTTTGTTTAAAATGTATTCTTCCTTTCCAGTTCATTAGAGCACATCACCCATGGCTCCTCTTTTGTAAAGAACCAAAATATCTTATAATAGTTGATCTAGAAGGTGACCTTCCTACAAAGTAGTATAATAACCCAGTGCCACCTTGTTAACATGGCCCAGGCCTGAAGCGCTGAATAGACTGCGGACAGATTAGGGGATGACACCTGTGCCTCAAATGCGTTGCCCTGAAAGTTCTTGGATGAGATGATGCTGAAGTCCCTCCGAAGTGTGACAGTTTCAGATACTGTTGTCTGCTCATCCAGACAGTGGTTCCTGTCCTTGTAACACATTTTACATTCTCCCTCGTGTCCAAGGCCAGGACATCCTTTTTATATTCTCTCTGGTCCCTGGGGAGGCATGGCCTCATGCTCTCAGGAATCCAGGTTTGCCACATCTAGTGTCCACTGAAGGCTGCCCTCTGTAATTTGGTGAGTTATAGCTCAGCCCAGCACCTTAAACAACATTGAGAGGTTGTGTGGCCTCGGCACCCATTACTAGGCCTTCAGATCCACAGAGCTGAGTCTTACCTGTTTTTTTGCCTGCTTCTCTTTATTTCATCCCCTTTTTCCCCGTTTGAACTCATTTGCTCCTTAAAAGCCCTAATTCTCAGAGGTAAGTCTAGCCTCCAAGCCAGCAGCTATGGGCTATTATTTCTCCTTAAAAATTAACATAACCATTAGCCTCTCTTTACTCAATTTTAGTTCCCGATTTCTTGCCTGAGAGAGGAGAGACTATAATGAGCATCTGGGAGGAGTTTTTGCCCCTGGGCCACGAGCCTTCTTTCCTGCACCCTTCCCGTCACCCTGTGGAGATGCCTGTTCAGTTGCTTCTCTGGTTCTCTCCGTCTCCCCCGCCCCAGACTGTATGGTTCACTGAGTAAACGACTGAATTCAAGGGTCCTGATGCCTTCCCAGTGCTGACGCTCGCCTTCTGTTTACACACACGTATCTGCTTTACTGAAGTTTTAATTTTTCACTGTCAGGTTAAACCAACATTTCCCCGCAGTGGCCAGTAGTCCTTCAGCCTGTGGAGTTCAGGAGCTCTGAAATTCACAGATGCTGAAGGTGTTAGCAGCCTGGAACTGTTATCTATGCTCTCTGATTTTAAATTTTATATTCATAAAACATTAATTATCCTAATAATTTGTAAACACTTAAAATTTCTAATACTACTTAGTTATTATATTGTTTATAAGTAGGAATTGTGTATAACATTATTTTTTAAAAATCAGGTAGGGTTTTACTGCTAAGAAACGTTTCAGCACCACTGGTTTATTTAATATCAAGCAAACATTTTAGGATCATTTTTATTTTCCAGAAGATTGTTTCCTATGTGTGTACAGACACAGCTTGACTCAATCTCTATGATACCATATTAACTATCTAATGATTAATTTTTCTCACCTATAAAAATGCCCATGTGACAATACCGCATGGATCTGCCGTGAAGAATAAATAATGGAAACCATCGTAGCACTCAGTAAATATAAATTGCTGTGCGAACATTATTAAATTATAGCTGTTATACCGTGTTCATAAGCACTTTTCTTTCGGGTCCTTGCTAATGCATTACTCTGTTGCCAAAGGTTAGATTCTTCGACTGATGTCAAATGTGGATGGCTTCCATTCCCTAAGTATACATTGTCTTCTGAGGCAGTGCCTCCTGATGAAAGAATGCACACTTCTGTTTATTTGTTTGTTTTTAACAGTAAACACAAGCGTGTCTATGAACACCAGCAGCTCTAACAACCAAAGATACCCCCTTCCGTCATGACTGTTAACTGTGACCCATTGTCATGGCTGCAATTCTGCCTGGTCTCCTTGTTCCCAGTGTGCTGATCTGAGGAGGCACCATAGTTATCAGGGCCGTCATCCCTGACTGTCAGTAGATGTGCCAGGAGATTAACGCGGGCTTCCACCTGTCCTCATCCTTCACTGTTTCAGCTACTGGAAGATGTGAGATTATGTGGGCGTTGCCCCTTAGCAGGTCACTCTGACCCCCATGACCATCAGTAGCCCTTCTCTCTCTCCAAATCCCGAAAACATTGGCATTTAATGCCCCTTTGTATTATTTTGTAGTTATTATTTCTAGTGTATATTTTGTAGCCCTTACCTTCCTCCTTAAAAAGAAAGCCAATACTAAAATTTGTGATTAATTCCCTGATTTTTAAAAAATTTTTACATTACACTTGATGAACAATATTAGTTCTGAGTGTAAAATCCCATGATTAGACATTTATGTAACTTATGGAGTGATCATTCCAATAAGTCTAGTTCGTCTCCGACTCTATATATAGTTATAATAATATTATTGACTACATTTCCAATGCTGTACTACATATCCCCTTGACTGTTCTGTAACTACTAATGTGTACTTCTAAATCCCTTCACCTTTTTCACTCATCCACCAACCCCCTTTCCATCTGGCAACCATCAAAAAGTTCTCTATCTATAAGTTTGTTTCTGTCCCATTTGTTTGTTTACTTTGTTTTCTCAGTTGTTTAAAAATAAAATCAGCCAGCATTTGTCTTGCTCTGACTGACTTATTTCACTCACACAGTACCCTCTATGTCCATTCATGTTGTTGCAAATGGCAGAATTTCATTTTTTTATGACTAAATCATATTCCATTGTACATATGTAACACCTATTTATCCCCTCATCTATTGATGGCCACTTAGGTTGGCTATTGTAAATAATGCTGCAATAACCATATAAATGTATATATCTTTTCAATGTAGTGTTCTGGGTTTCTTTGAATAAATACCCAGGAGTGGAATTGCTAGGTCTATCTTGGGCTGTTGTTACAGCCTTTGTTTTAAAGTCTATTTTGTCTGGCATAAGTATTGCTACCCCAGATTTTTTTTGTTTGTTTGTTTGTTCATTTCCAATTTCACAAACTCTCTTTTTCTGTTACTTTACTTTCGATCTGTGTGTGGCTTTTGATCTGGAGTGAGTCTCTTATAGACAGCATATGTAAGGACCTTGTTTTTTTTATATACTCAACCACCACATGTTTTTTGATTAGAGCATTTAAATGCAAGTGGTTGCATTTGAAGTAATTGTCTATATGTGTTTCTTGACATTTTAATCTTTTTATTTATTTTTATTATTTTCATTTTTTTTAAGACTTTATTTATTTATTTTTAGAGAGCAGGGAGGGAAGGAGAAAGAGAGGGAAAGAAACATTAATGTGCAGTTACCTCTCATGCACCCCCTACTGGGGACCTGGCCTGCAACCCAGGCATGTGCCCTGACTGGGGAATCGAACCAGCAACCCTTTGATTCGCAGACCAGTGCTCAATCCACTGAGCTACACCAGCCAGGGCTTGACATTTTATTTTATATATATATATATATTTTTTTTTATTCTTCTTAAAGAAGACCATTTAACACTTCTTGTAATGCCGGCTTGTGCTGATGAACTTGTTTCTTGTCTGGAAACTCTTTATTGGTTATACATGATAGCTCTTCTGGGTAGAATAATCTTGGTTGCAAGTCCTTGATTTTAATCATTTTAAATATTTCATGCCCATCCGTTCTGGGAGGGCATACAGAGTTTTTGTTGAGAAATCAGCTGACAGTCTTATGGGAGCTCTCTTATAGGTAGCTAACTGATTCTTCATCTTTAACCTTTGGCATTTTAATTATAATGTGTCTTGGTGTGGACCTCTTTGGGTTCATCTTGTTTGGGACTTTTCGTGCTTCCTGGACTTGTATGTCTATTTGCTTCACCAGGTTAGGGAAGTTTTCCATCATTATTTTTTCAAATAGGTTTTCAATCTCTTGCTCTTTCTTCTTTTTCCAGCAACCCCATGGTGCAAATGCTGGTACGCTTGAAGTTGTCCTGGAAGCTACTTACACTATCCTCATATTTTTGGATCCTTTTTTCTTTTTGCTGTTCTGATTAGTGTTTCCCACTTTCTTATATTCCAAATCTCTGATATGATCCTCCACTTCATCTACTCTCCTGTTGATTCTCTGTAATGTATTCTTTTTTATTAAATTTATTGATTATGCTATTATAGTTTTCCCAATCTTCTGCCCTTTGCCCCCCTCCCCAGCTTACCCCCACTCCCTCAGTCAATCCCCACAACATTGTCCATGCCCATGGAACCTGCTATTGTGTTTTTTGGCTACTCTATATCCTATGCTATACTTTACATCCACATGACTCTTCTGTAACTACCAATTTGTACTTTTTTATCCCTTCACCTTTTTCACCCATCCCTCTAACACCCCATCAAGCAGCCATCAAAATTTTCTTTGTATCTGTGATTCTGTTTCTGTTCTGCTTATTTCTTTATTTTGATTTTTGGATTTAACTGTAGATATGTATTTGTTGCCACTTTATTGTTCATATTTTTTATCTTCCTCTTAAAGAAGACCCTTTAACATTTCATATAATGCTGATTTGGTGGTGATGGACTCCTTTAGCTTTTTCTTGTCTGGGAAGCTCCTTATCTGCCCTTCCATTCTAAATGATAGCTTTGCTGGGTAGAGTAATCTTGGTTGTAGGTCCTTGTTTTTCATCACTCTGTTTCTTTCTAATCCCTTCTAGCCTAAAACGTTTCTTTTGAGAAATCAGCTGATAGTCTTATGGGGGCTTCCTTGTAGGTAACTAACTTCTTTTCCCTTACTGCTTTTAAGATTCTTTCTTTGTCTTTAACCTTTGACCTTTTAACTGTGATGTGTATTGGGGTGGGTCTCTTTGGGTTCATCTTGTTTGGGACTTTTCGTGCTTCCTGGACTTGTATGTCTATTTCCTTCACCAGGTTAGGGAAGTTTTCCATCATTATTTTTTCAAATAGGTTTTCATTTCTTGCTCTATCTCTTCTCCTTCCAGCGCCTCCATAATGTGAATGTTGGTATGCTTGAAGCTGTCCCAGAATCTCCTTTCATGATCCTCATTTTTTGGATTCTTTTTTCTTTTTGTTGTTCTAATTGGTTTTTTTGCTCTCTTATTTTCCAAATGGCTAATTTAATTCTTGGGTTCATCCACTCTACTGTTGATTTCCTAGAAATTGTTCTTTATTTTAATTAGTGTATTCCTTATTTCTGACTGGTTCTTTTTCATGGTTTCCATGCCCTTTTCTATGTTGTTGAAGTTCTTACTAAGTTCACTGAGCATCCTTGTAGCCAGTGTTTTTAACTCTGCATCTAGTAGCTTACTTGTCTCCATTTTGTTTAGTTTAGTTTGTTTTCTGGAGTTTTTTTCTGTTCTTAAATTTAGTCCATGTTTCTTTGTCTTCTTATTTTCACAGCTACACTGTGTTTGTTTCTGTGTATTAGGAGGAGCTCCTAAGTCTTCCAAACTTGGTAGAGTGGCCTAATGTAGTAGATGTCCTATAGGGTCCAATGGCATAACTTCCCCTATTTCCCAGTCTGGGTACTCAAGGTGCACCCATTCTTGTACTTGAGATTTATTTGCTGTTGGCATGTCCAAGGTCAGCCACTGCCTGTGTTCTGTCTGGGGTCACACATAGTAAGCTACAAAGCAATCTGCAGATGACTGCTACTTGTGCTGGGCTAGTAGGTGCGCAGGTGAGACCAAGCCATGAACCAAGGCTGGCTGCTACTAGTGCTGGGGCAACTTAGCCAGAGGTACAGGGCACATAAAGGCCAGAGGTTGCTTGTTTGAAATAATTTTGGAAAATCTGAAATATAGGCCAAGACAAGCCATTTGTATGGAAAAGCCACTGGAAACAGCTTGGGTGGTCCCAAAAGTTGGGTGGGGTGGAGGCTTAGGGAATCACCAGGGTGAGGCAAACAGTGTGAGCCAGGCTGAGGGAGTCTCAGTTATGACACTTGCCTGCCATCTCTGTGGCTTTGTGGGGCTCAGAAAAGGAACAGTGGCCTCTGCCAGCACTTCTGTCTAGAAGAAAGCTGCAGCCCAGCTCTTGCCCTGATACTGGACAATTTGGTTTCTCCCCATATGTCTCTTATGCCTTTCAATCTGCTACCTCCATGCTGGAGCTCGGAGCAGGTGAGTCTGAGTAAGGAATGGGCCTTTCCTTGGGCCTTTCCATGGGCCTTTTCCATGGGCCTTTTAAGAGGAGCTACCAGAGAGTCCGGCAGTTTCTGCCTTTTACAGTCTCAATCCCCACTGGTTTTTACAGCCAGAAGTTATGGTATCTTCTCTTCCTGGCAGTGGAACCCTGAGCTGGGGGGCCTGGTGTGGAGCTGGGGCCCTTTGCTCCTTAGATATCCCTCCCAATTTTTATCCACCACACATGCAGCCCATTCTGCATCTCCACCCCTCCTACCAGTCACACTGTAGTTGTAGGACTTCCATTCAGTTTGATTTCTGACAGTTTTGAATGATGGTTGTTCTGTAGTTTAGTTGTAATTTTGACGTGGTTGTACAAAGAGGTGAACTGTGCTTACCAACACTGCCATCTTCCCAAAACTCACCTGTAATGTATTCTTCATTTTAGTTACTGTATTCTTCATTTCTGACTGGTTCTCTTTTATGTTTTCTATCTCCATTTTTATGTTTGCTATCTCTTTACTAAAGTTCTCATTAAGTTCCTCTACTCTTTCCTTAAGTTTATTGAGGATCCTTATAATCAGTGTTTTGAACTCTGCATCTGATAGATTGCTTCTCTTCACTTTGTTGAGTTATTTTTTTAGTTTTATTCTGTTATTTTATTTGGGACTTGTTTCCTTGTTTCCACATTTTGGTTTCCTTCCTGTGTTTATTTATATGTATTAGATAGAGCTGCTAAATTTCCTGGTCGTGGTAGAGTGGCCTTATGTAGTAGGTGCCCCATAGGTTCCAGTGACACAGCCTCCTCAGTCACCCAAGCTGGGCACTCTAGGTATGCCCCCCATGTGTTATGTACCCTCCTATTGTAGTTGAGCCTTGATTACTGTGGGCATGTCAATGGGAAGGTTTTACCCCCAGACCATCAGCTGCAAGGACTGGCCAGACCGCCATGGAGGATCAGCTGTGTTGGGGCCCACCTCACAGAGCAAGACTTCTCTCAGCTGGGCTCAGGCGTTTACCAAGTCCACCCCTTGAATGTGTTGCTCGTGGAGGTGGTTGGGAGGTACTTGGATGTGGCCTGAAGCTGGTCATTGGGTGCACTGGGCCTGGGGCTTCGTGGGAGGTGCAGACCAAGGTCTGCTTGCCTTCATTTTCTTGAGTTTTATTTATTTATTTATTTATTTCTCTCTCAAATGAACCACACATGAATTTACTGAGTCCCAAAGCACAGTACATGGGAGAAATACAGCATCATACTCACTTATAGGAAATTAATATTGTATTCGGGTATTTCTTTGATGCCACCCAGCGTGAGCTGCAATGTGATCCGCAGACGGCTCCTGCTTGTGTTGGGCTTGGAGGTGCCCCAGAGAGGCCGTGCTGGAAACCAAGGCCGGCTGCTGCTAGTGCCAGGCCTGGGCCGCTCAGCAAGAGGGATGGTATACGAAGAGTCCAGATGCTGCTTGTTTGAGAGATTATAGGAAAGCTGGCAGCATGAGCCAAGACAGGCTGTTTGTATGGAAAAGCCACCGGAAAATGCTTGGATAGACCTGAAAGTTTGGGGGGTGGGGTCTCAGGGAATCACCAGGGTGGAGGGAACAGTGTGAGTCATGTGGATGGAGACTCAGATATGGCACCTGGCTGCTGGCTCTGTGCGGGGAGGGCTCAGCAAAGGAACAATGGCTCTTGCCATCATTTCTTTATGGGAAAAAGCTGCCCCTCCAGCTCTTGCCCTGATGCCAGACAATTCAGTTCCTCCATCTGGGGCCTTTTGAGCTACTGCCCCAGCGCTGGAGCTCAGAGTAAATGAGTTCAAGTAAATCCATGCATAGACCCTTTAAGAGGAATCCCTGGGACTGTCTCCCTCAGCCCCAATCCCTGCTGCTTTCCACAGTCAGAAGTCATGGGGACTTCTCTCCCAGCACTGGAACCCTGAGCTGGGACCACTTGCTCCTCGGAGGTGAGTAACCTGTGCAGCTGAGATATCCCCCCTGATTTTTATCCGTATACATGGGTGTGGGGCTGGCCTGTTCTGCCTTTTTGTGCCTCCTACCAGTCTCAGTTGTGACTTTCTCTTTATATACTTAGTTGCAGGACTTTTGTTCAACTAGATTTCAGGTGTTCCTGAATGATGGTTGTTCTATAGTTTAGTTGTAGTGTTGATGTGGTTGTGGGAGGTTCCCAGTACTGAAATTACCAATGCCACCATCTTGACCAAAAAGCTCTTGATATTGATAACTGGTAAACTATTCAAGATAGTTTTTTATTAATGTTACATTACCAACCATGAAGAAATGTCTGAACATAATATTTATTTCCTTCAAGTGATTAAAATGGTATATTTCTGCTATGTGCCATGCTTTGGGAATATGTCGTCCTTTGGAACCAGTTAACCCACATGTGGTTGTTTGTAGGAGCAAAAACAAATACCTGCATAGATACATACACTTTTTCGGAGTTGGGCCAGCTACCTAGTTTCTATTATTTGTGCATTTGTGGTATTATTTGATAAATTAAAACAACACCACTGATTCAAATACCAAATACATGTTGGCAACTAAATATTCCGGAAAATGTGATACTATGTGTCCATTTACAGATGACATCAGTCGCGGATAAGGCTGATTCGCGATTATTAAGCGGTAACTCAGACTAAGAAGGATGAGCTTTTTTGAATTTTACATTTTTTTTTATGGGATAATGGGATGCAACCGGGATCTGCTCTCATAGTGTAGTGGGTACATTTAGTGACACAAAACTCAACCGGATGTTCTGATAGACTGAGCTCTGGATATAATGTTGAATGAATGAGTGAATGAATATGAAGAACTGAGAATTGTCTGATTGTGTTTTTGATAATATAAAAGTCAGGAAAAGCACACTTCAGCAGAATCAATATTCTGCCTGAAAAATAAAATCTATGTTGTGCCCTTCATTTCACCTATCTTCTCTACTTTTCATTTTCTTCCTACATTTCCTCAGTTTTGTTTCTTTAGGTCAGTTCCTGCATTTGTCAGAGCCAGTTTTTCCAATCATTGATAATTAGCCTCAGTTCCCTGTAACTCTTCCTGGATTTTTTTCAACTGAATACTAATTTTTCTTTTAACATTTACTATTGTTTAATTTTCACCCCTGTTTTAAATTCTTCATTAACTTTAATTAAGTTTTCCCAAGGCTTAAATACCTGTAAAATTGTAAATTTAATCATTTGATTTGCCTGCCCAGCTTTTCATCTTGCCTAATGTTAAGACTGTTAAACTCAAAATTGTGCCTGGGAAACGGTGTGATCACAGAGGGGAAAAGAATTGATGGCTTTGTTAGTAGAAGTTTGGTGAAAAGGTTCGCTGAAAAAATCTCATGCTTCAGTGTTCTTTGTGTTTCATGCTGATAAGCAGCTTATAATTTTAAATGCCTTCACTTTAGGTTTAATCTATTAAAAACACTTAAAGTTTTTAAGTCCACATAAATACTGTGTACAAGTTCACCAAGTCTAGAAGAAAATGAACCTTACATTGTCCTTTGCAAATTTTGTTGCTTACCTCAGCAAGTCTCATTGATTTTAGTTCTATAAACCATTAATTATTTTCTTAAACCTGCCATAATTTTTCTAATTAAGAATTCGGAAGTATTATTTGATCTGAAGGAGAAGTATTTCATGTTTCTTCAATTTATAGACATGTAAGCCAGCAGAGATTAAGCCTAGGGGACTGGATAATAGCAAAATCAGACCGGAATTCAGGGATTTGGCTGTTTTGGGGTGGGGGGTCTGTCCACACTCTGGTGACCAGGGACCTTCACTACAACTATGATATAGTCATGCCAGTTGGTCTGAAAGTCATCCTTGTCACCTCACTTCAACTCAAGCAGATTTAGAGGGAGTATTAAAATACATATCCACCTCTAGCTTAGGGCTCTGGTTATTTCTATAAATGGTTGTAGAGCGAGTTCACTTTAATTCTAATGGATGGTGTTTTCTCTTGACTCTAGGGAAAGCTGTGACCCTCTTACAAGCTCGCTATGTGAACTCTTAGGACTATGCCATTGCGACTTTTAAATTTAGCAGTTTTTATAGTCTGTGTTATACTGAGGATTATAAAAGGGTATGTTTGTATCATCTAAGATAGCCCTGAGTCCAATTATTTCCCCTTCATCCCCACAATGGATATCACCAACACAAGCCCCGCTACTGCTTCCGAGGCAGATAAATAGAAATACAGATTGCTCTTCGATTAGAAAGCAAACAACCCTATTGAACTGAACTGTATTAAAATAAATACCAAGAGGATTCCAGGGTGTTCTTGTAACAGATTATTTGCCCTGTGCAAATTTTTATTTAGCTTTGCAGTTTCCATATGTAACATAACCCTTTTTTGTTGTAAGCCACAGAGGCAGCCGAAAAGTAAATCACTTTGTGCCTGTATTCAATGGTGAGATTCCGTGCTTTTAGGTGCTGTGATTCTTATCTGTATATTCGCATAATTGTCTCTTTATTTCTGTTGGAATTACCTTATTTTTATATAATTTGAGACAAAATAGTTATGTCAATGCAATTGGAAAAGAGTTTTGTTTAATATCTTATTTGACGAGGACACTTATTTGGCCGTTTTAGTCTCATAGGCGATTTGAATGACTTTCACCCAATGGGAATTACCTGTTTTGGTGGGGTTCACCCCCCACCATCCATATACAGATACCTCAAGAATGATTGTAAGGGGTTGCTGTAGAGAGATATGCAATAACATTACATTGACAGCCCGGAATGGTGTGGCTCAGTCAGTTGGGCATCATTCCACAAAGCAAAAGGTTGCCGGTTTGATTCCTGGTCAGGGCATATGCCTGGGTTGCAGGTTCAGTCCCTGGTCAGGGTGCTTACAATAGGTAACCAATCAATGTTTCCCTCTCACATTGATGTTTCTTCTCCTCTCTTTCTTGCTCCCCTTCCCCTCTCTCTAAAAATAAATAAATAAAATAAAAAATACATTGGCGTCACTTCTCTCGTGACCACTTTTGGACCCTTTAGATCCTTTACACATTTTAGAGAATTCTCCCTAAAATGCACAACTCTCTAAGAAAGTCCTGTTGTCCATCAGGATCCCCAGTGCGTGGGAGGTAGAGTTAATGTTTTTGTGACTGACTGATACATATGTCACTGAGGAAAACTCTTCTTCAACTAAAGTGCTTCACGACATTGGGAAGAGGGAGGTACCTGGAGTTGATCTTAAACCTGTAGAATAAAGAATGTAAGCGCGCTTAAGTGCTTCTCCCTCCTTTTCTCTGTTGTCACATCTACATATTCACACCTGTGATCCATTTTTATGCAGATAAACATAGTATGATTTAGTTAAATAAAAAATGCATGACGCTAACATGGCTTTAAAAAAGCCTGAGTCTATCACCCTGAGGCTGTCACCTGACAACCATTTTGTAAGTAACTTGCAAATGAAATCCCCAAACTATACTACCACCATAGGGAGAACACAGGAATAAAGATTACTGCTCCAGTAACTATCGTGGGAACACAGCGTTTCCTTGTATTTTCCTTTGAAGGGTTATATCATCTTAAGAATCAGGTTTTGAACATAACAATTATTGTTCAGCACTTGTTAATTTAAAGATCTTGTTTAAATCGTAGTGTTTTTTTCTGTTTGAGACATTATTTTTGTGATTATGTTTGTGATGCTGGTTTCAAAATACCCAACTTGGTATCTAGCAAACAAATTCATCCCTGATCCAGAAGCATAACTGCATCCAGTCATCTGAGAAAACAGCCAGACTGGACGTCGTGTTTGGAGTATTTAACTGTTGAACCTGTCCATTCAGACAGTCCTATCATTTCTACTCTTTGATTTAAAGCTGTGACAGGAACCCATAAAGGAAGTGCCTCCGACTGCAGAGCAGTCAAGGGTGTGACTATGAGAAATGAGTCATTTAAACACTGGACAGATAATTTTAAACAACAACTCTGTACGTCAGGCCCTGCACTAGGCATTAAGTATTAGAGGTAAACAAAAAAGACTAGTTATTATTCCTATGAAAATCAGACAAACTAAGGAGACAGAATGAACAAATCAAGAAACTGATAGTGCTGTGGAGGAAAGAGTAGAGCAGGACTCAAGGAAGTACAGGGAGAACGCTTTGCTGACATTGGCAGGCTAAGGAGATCTCTCTGAAGTTTACCGTGAGGTCAGAGCTGTCCCAGTAAAGGAAACAGCATGTGTAAAGGTCCTGAAACTGAAAACCTATCTGTTTTGAGGAGGCAAAATGAATTCAGGGAGGTAGGATCTTGGTGAAATAAATGGCAGCGAAAGTGTATGATACAGCTAAGAAAGTAGCCAGAACCCTAGTTGTTAAGGGCTTTGGGAGTGATAGGAAAGATTTTGAATTTTTTTTCCAGTGCAAGCAATGAGACACCACTGAGAAATAAGGGAATAACATGATGTTTGTTTTGAGAAATTTGCTTTGCTATCAGTATGCGTTGGAAGAGAGCAAAGTGAGAAAACGGTGAGGAATTTTAGAATGAGATGTTTCGGTTCATTTGTGAGATAATGCAGCTTTGATTTAGAGTGATAACAAATGGAGATAGAAATGAGTAGAGGAATTCAAACTGTAGTTTTCAGGCAAAACTGGCCACTTGGAAAATGCAGAAGGCAACAAAGAGAATGTTCAATGATACCTTCCAGGTTCTTGAGGTAAGCAACTGTGGAGGGTGCTGCGGTTCGCCGAGGTGCAGCAGCTTGGGATGCGGAAGAGGGAGAGCAATAGTTCGCTTCTGCACATGTCAAATCTGAGGTGGCTGAGTGAGAAATCTGGCTAGTTTATCAGGAGTTCTAGTTGTAGCAATGTAAGCCAACATGGCTCATGTACTCCAAAAGAGATTTATTAAAGCATATGGGGAAGTTCACAGACTTTACAGAAGTGAAGCAGGCCCGTCGGAAGCGGGCCCCCAAATCACCCCAAAGAAGTCAGCAGTTCCTCCACCTATGGGCCAAGTCTTGGTGGCTTAAAGCACAGATGGCACCAGCCCTGCATGCAGGGCACCGAGCAACTCTGTGCCTCTGGGGAGTGTTGTGCTCTGAAGTGTAAGGTAAGGGAATGATTAAGGAAGATTTAGAGCCAATAGTATTACCAGTTATGAAAAATGAACAGCTGGAGAATTCTTGCAGTGTGCTAGATACAAGATCGAGCACTCTGCATGGATTGCATCATGTAGTCACCACATACACGAGCGCAAACACAGACAAACACACCCATCTCAGGAGGGAGAAATAATTCCTATCTGCATTTATCAGGGAGGAAATTTGAAAGGGTCACACATCAGCATGGGTTGGAACTAGGATTCTAACTTATATAAGACTCCAGAGCTCATTTTCCTACCATGGTAGATCATAAAGCACAGAGACCAGGGAAATCCACTGGTAAGTGTCTCTATTCACGACCTTTGAAAGGGAGGTTGCAATACTGATGGAAAGAGAAAACTACAGAGGGCTGAAGAGTAAACGAAAATAGGGCGGTGAGTGGAGAGAGCCTTTTTAGGTAACTTTCAAGAAGTCTGACTGAGAAGAGACATGGAAAGATAAGGCAGTAGCTGTTGAACGGTCAGGGTATCAAAGGAAGAGTCTTCCTTCCTCCCTCCCTCCCTCCCTTCCTTCCATCTTACTCCTTCCTTCCTCATCACATCTTCCTTCCCCAAACCATAAAATGATATACATTTGAATGCTGATAGGTCAGCCTTGGTAATGAAGAAGATGTTAAGGCAGCAGGAAGAGATGCCACAACCTACGAAGAGAGGCTCTGGAGCATGTGAAGGAGGTAATGAGCAGAGAAGGTAGAGTGGGATTGACCTTGAATGGAACAGGCTTTCTCTACTTTGGCTAGGGATACACAGTGGGAAGGGGAGGGTAAATGACCTTGAAAATTCAGGTGTGGAATAAAAGTATGATTATGACTATGCTTTACGATGTCTGTTTCTTTCCAGTGAAATGTAAGATAATATCGTCAGCTCAGGCAGAAGGAAGGTGGGGATAGTTGGAGATTGAGTACAGGGAAGAATATTTGTTGAGCACAGATAAGAAAGTGTCAGCTGACAGGCAAATATAGGGAACTTCCAGGCAGCACTGAAGTTTTTTGAACATTAATGATCATGAAATTAAAGTAATACTAATCATAGAAGTTGACTTACCTTTTATCCCCAGAAAGACATTTTAAAACAACAGTGCTGGATAGGGCGTGGAGATTGGACTGGGGACTGAACAAGGCTCGTGGAGGAGGGACATCACTGTCCTCACAGAGAATAATTCTTCCCTTTGGGAAAAAGGTTACCCGTTATGACGTTGTCGGGTGTGATCCTGTGGGCCCCAGTCGTAGCTGTCATTGTACAGAACATACGGCTCAGGCCATGAGATAGATGTTCCCAGTTAAATGACAAAAACAGAAACACACATAGGTAATTATTGTGACATAAATGAAACGCGTCTCACTAGAAAGGGCGGGGTGAGCTTTCTTTCTGAAGCTTTCCCCATTTAACTTCATCTGTCTACTGACATACACCCATTAGCCAATCATCTGGGCTACTTCCCCCATCACTATGTGGAATTTATTTACTTTCCATATATAGAGGTATATTTTAAAGGTGCATTAAGTAGTTGGTATTCAGTGTAACGTGAACATATATTTAAATATATAGTACCAGCTAATATCCTGAGAGGAGGAAGAATAAGAAAAAAGAAAAATAAGTAAACATTTCCATTATCTTATTTCCCTTTTCCTGAGGATAATTAAGCAAGGCATTTTGCCTTGCTTTAAGTGTTTAGTATCAGAAAAGAATACCTTGAAAATACCTGTGAAATTGAAAATATTTGCACAATCAGTTCATACTTTCATTTACTAATGATCATCAGCAGCACGTCATGCTTGCCTTTAAAAACCAGAGGTTTGTCTTGAAAACCAAATGTTAAACTAAAATAATTCACTGTGTTGCCAGTTTTTCTTTCCCCACCGTGACAAGGCATTTGGATATGGACTGTAATCCATAATACTTGTGTGATATATACAATGTTGTAGAATCAGGAAGATTCAGGCAACAGTCTACTCCAAGTGAACTGTGAACCATACACAGAAAACCAGTTGTTGCCATGAGACTTCGATTGACTAGACTAATTTGAAAAGGGAGAAGAATCATCTTGTTCTGCAGCATGACTTAGGTGCTTGGGGATATAGATTCCTGTCCAAGGGAAACACTGCCATATAGCCATGGCCACAGACGTTTTTAATCCTTGAAAATTAGATTGTGAAGCAGAAAAGCCAAAGGATGAAGTGAGTTTTTGTACCTTGTCTACTACATTCCTTCCAAAAACTCAACCTGATTACAATTTTAAAAAACAGAAACGTATTAGTGAAGAATGAGGTGGTGGTTGTTGATATAATCGGAGTGATTTATGATTATAGTTTTAAAACTCACAACATAAAGTACATATTAATATTGAACTTTATTTTAAAAATAAAGTTCAGACTGCTTTATTCAGAGTTAACCCTCAAGGACAGATTTTGTAATTATAAGGTCATTGCAAGATACTATCTTATGTAAGATTCATGATTGCCTCAATAAGCCTACTTCTAGAAAAGAAGGAATGCTACATTAAATGTACCCCCTACTTTTTAACCAATCTCACTTCTCTAGATACATTCTTTAAAATAATTTCATTTTACCTGATTTTTCGGTATCACAATCAACATTCGAGTCTAAGCCTTTATGATGTTCACAGTCTACATAGTCTGCATGACCTTTGACCCTTGACGGCACAGTGCCTAGCTGATTTCCCAAACCCTTACTTATCATCTTGACCCCTTACTTACCTTAGGATTGACAGAATAATTTTGAAGAATGTTTAAGGCCAGGTTTTGTCTGCACTTCTATTTGGTTAAATTCATAGTTTCATTTTTTCAGTAGTAGAATCATGTATTACTGGATATTATACAGTTTCTCTTGAATATCAACTGGAAGCTTTTGATAGGTACTGCATTTTAATCTCTAATGAAACTCTACAAGTCTCTGGAATTTCTCTTAGTTTTTTAAAGCCTGTGATATAGTCTAAGATATTTGACTGTTTCTGTTGTCTTTATCCTTTCTCATGTGTATTAAGTGATTTCTTTATTTGAGTAACCGTATATACATACATATATACATTTGCACCTATACCTAGATACACAGTTTGGATTACATGTGCATAACTTTTATCTTAGAAATTACAAAGCACTTGATTTTGGACTTAAAAGATATTATGAGACTGCATTTATTCTCCTACAGTGATTCACTGTGTCAAACAACGTTAGTAATCAGGGCAGCTAACACTTACGGAGCCTTTCTTGAGGACCAGACATAATCCTTAGCAGTCTAATGGGCGCTAATTCATTTAATCCTCACGCTGAACTTCTTCTTAACCCCCATTTTACAAATGAGCCACAGGAGGGAAAATAAATTCCCCGGAGGTCGCACAGCTACCAACTAGCTGGCGGAACCAGAGCGAGTTTCTGACTCCAGCTCCCGTGTGCTGACCTCCATAATTCTGCCTCTTGAAAAAATTCAGTTCCTTTAACTCTGCTGCGGTCTTCTTCAGCGTAGCAGCCCTTTGCTTGAATGCTGTATCATGGCATCATCTTTTTATTGATATTTGAAATCACAATCAGAGATAAAAATTTAAATTAAAGTTCAATCATGTGTGGTACTACCAGTGAAAACACCTTCGCTGTGGTGACACATGAGCGAGCATCAAATGTCTTCAACAGAAAGCCAAGTCATGCAAATTTGTCTTCATGCCAATTGTAGAAATGCTACTACAAAGGAAATGTGTCCCTTAGACTCAACAAAACATCATCATCATCATCATCATCATCATCATCATCATAAATAATAATGAAAATAAAGAGCCACCATTTATTCAGTGTGTTCTATGTGTGGCAGATAATGCTAGTGCCTACTCAATATCAACTACCATGTCCATTTCTGTGCAATTCGGTTCACCTATGAGGCAGCAATGTCCTCACTCAAACTTTAGCTAAAGGTGGTCCTGTGACAGCTCTGTGCAATGAGGGACAGCTGGGAATAAGGAGATTAGAGTCTGGGAAGATATTTTCTTCATTTAAAAAGGAACAATTTCGCCACAAGAGATATATTGAGTTGGCCAAAAAGTTGGTTTAGATTTTTTCGTAAAATAAAAATCACATTTTTCATTTTTACCAACAACTTTATTGATTTGGATATTTTAAGTATGTCGGCTGTGTCGTGTGTGGTGTAATATTGATCATTCTCAATTAAGTCTAGATTTGATGGCCATCAGCTTCAACTGGCCTACGCAAGTGTGGAGCACTGTCCAGCAAGAAATCTCCAGCATGAAACTTGGCAAGCCAATTTTGACACATTTAATCAGGCACAGCACCTTTTCCATACACTGCACAAATCTTTTTTTTTGCATTTCAGTTGCATTTTTACCCTTCTTGAAATAACAGAGCATAATATGCTGAAAATGTTGGATATTATATTTCATCTTCAATATTAAAATGATGACACAAAATTCACCAATTTTGGTAAGTTTTTTTAAAAATGCATGCTGGTATGACAGCTGTCACAATACAGTCTAACAAAATTGTTTCAAATGAAGTTAAAGACAACTAAGTGCTACTAGAGCCACCTTACGAAAAAAATACAATGAATGAACTTTTTGGCCAATCCAGTATATTCTAGTTTCTGGAACATGGCTTGTGCTCTCTTGCCTTTGTGACTCAGCTCATGCTCCACACTCGTTCATCTCACCTCCCCAAATCCCACCTACCTATTCAGCCTCAGCTACAAATCTCAGGTAGGTGGTGGTTCGAAGAGGCCTGGGGAATAAATGACCATTGCTTGTTTGTTTGTTTTACCAAATCAGTTAATCTTGCTAATCTTACTGAGCTTTATTTTTTTTTCCTCACTAGCTAAATAGAGATTAAAACTACCTACCTACATACCTGTCAGGGATGTGAGGATTAAATGGAACAGTGCATGAAGGCTACCGCATTCAATGTATGAATGGCACCTGGCATAAAGCAGCAGCTTAGCAAAAAAGTGCTCCCGTGTACTCAGCGGAAATGATCTTTTTTTTCTCCCTGAGGGCTACTCTTATCGTGCTTACTCAATGCCTCTTATTACATTTTCTTCATTCTGATGAACAGTGCCTGCGTCTTCTTTACCAAATAAAGGATGCTTTCTGAAACCACAGGCCCTTGCTCATAGTATTTATGTTTTTTTGGGGACTAAACGTATATATTGTGAGGCTTTCAGTTTCCAGTGCAACAAAGAAGGACCTTGGAAGTCAGCACTCTGCCCTAACAACAAGTAGGAAGCTGAACAGACTGAAAAATCAAGAATGCTTCTACAATCCATAAGAAGAGGGAGGCAGAGGGGAACTGTGACCCCCCAGGACAGAAAAGATACACAGGCAAATAGTGAGAGTCACGGCTTACAGAAGCAGCGACTCAGGAGTGAAAACCATTGTAAGAACCAGCACCAGGCAGGAAAACCTGAACTGAGTTGATAAATTCCTGGAGGCCCAGTGTGGAAAACCCTGCGTTAAAATTCCAGGGGGAGCCCGCCGTAGGGGAATTCCCACAATTGTGTGAGATTTAACTCCAGAAGCTCAATGAAGTTTCCATAGTAAATATCAGAGAAAAGTTTTCTGTACTTCCAGAACAGGGACGGGAGGGGAACCATTTTGAAATGCACTAGAGCACTCTGTTCTCAACAGGCCTGCCCTGGGGGAAAGCCCATCTAACCTGCCCGTGCATTGTCAGAGCCCAACTGATCCGGGGAGTGGAACCCCAGCCATTGGAACCATGCTGGACCACCAAAGGGAGGGGAAGAAAAGAAAACAACTGAGGAACGCTTGCAAAGTTCACAGTCCAGAGTCATAGGCTCATTAAAAGCCTGAGAGCTAATCATAGGAACATAAAACTCTTCCTTGATGCCCACATCTCACTACTCACATTACTAACGGCCTATTCACAGCAGTGTTTATTTTTTCCCCCAGAATATGGTGTCCAGCTTCCAAGAGAAAATTACAACGTATAATAAAAGGCAAAAACAATTTGAAGAGACAGAGTGAGTATCAGAACCAGACACGGCAGGGATGTTGGAACTATCAGACAGGGAATTTAAAATGACTCTGATTAATATGCTAAGGGCTTTAATGGATAATGTGAACAGCATGCAAGAACAGATGGAAAATGTATAAGAAATCTTAACAAATAACCAAAAAGAAATTCTAGAAGCATGAAACAGTGCAACGAAAATGAATAATGCCTTTGATGGATGCCTTAGTTTACTGAAAATAGTGGAAGAAAGAAATCTTTGCATAAAGGATATATCCATGTAAACATCCCAAACTGAAAAGCTAAGAGAATGAACACTGATGAAAACAGAACTGAATAGTCAAGGTATACGAGGTAAACACAAAAGGTGTAACATATGCATGATGGGAACCCCAGAGCGAGAAAAAAAGAAAAAAGAAAACAACAAAAAACAGAAGAAATATGTGAATCAGTAATGAAGGAGAATTTCACTAAATTAATGTCAGACTCTAAACCACAGATCTAGAAAGCTCATAGAAAACCAAGTAGGACAAAGGCAAAAGCAACAACAAAAACAAAAAACGGAAAACAGAAAGAAATCCTACTCTTAAGAGGTATCACTTTCAAACTACAGAAAATTTAAGATACAGAAAATAATCCTGAAAGAGACAGAGAAAAGAAATCTTACCTATGGAGGGCTGAAGATAAGATTTATATCCAACGTCTCAGAAATTATGCAAGCAAGAAGGGAGTGAAGTATTTAAAATATTGAGAGAAAAATAAACTGCTGGCCCCCTATCCTGGAATTCTGTCCTCTGAGACATTACCCTTCAAAAGTGAGGGAGAAATAGACTTTCTCAGACAAACAGAAATTAAGAGAGGATATTGCCAGTACAGTAGCCATGCAAGGAAGGTTAAACGAAATCCTTTAGAGAGAAGAAAAATAATACAGGTCACAAACTATCTGCAAAAAGAAAGAAAGGATGAGCACTGAAGGAGCAAGGGATGGCCTTACTTTTCTTTTTCTTATTCTTGATCAATCTAAGTGATCAAGAGTTGTTAAAAGTAATAACAGTGGCAATGTATTCAATTGTATATGTATATACATACATAAGCATCATAATCAAATATATATGTATGTAATTATATAGAATTTATATATGAAATATCTATTTTCATGAAATATATATAAGTATTTTTTTTAGAGCTTAAGCCTACCTGAATTAATTCACAGCTTTGTAAATTTGCAGAGCTGTTCTTTTGTCTGGGATTCAGAACATCGATGGTCAGTTTTACTTAATAGTCCCAGATCGTTGCACTAGAGACAAAGAGCGAGCAGGTAGGTCTAGGCTGGAGAAACTGATAGGAAGGCACTGCAAAAATGTGACTCAAAATTAAATATAAATTGATGTTGACTAGAAAGTCTTTCTGTAATGACAAAAGTAATAAGAAATAAACCAGCTGCTAAGACATTTTATGGTGCATGTAGACCAATTTTCCTTTAAAATTTCTAAAAATAATAATGGGATATACTGATTCATACCAGAGAATAAAAAAGCCCTCTTGATTAGAAGTAATTTAGCGTTGTGATGACACATTCCCCGGCATTATATTCTTCTAGTTGTTGCAAGGTTGATATGGTAAGATGGGAACTAAAATATAATGCAGGACCTCTCTTTTCCTCTCCTGTACACACCTGAAATAAGGGTGGAGGGAGCAGGAGAGGGAGAAGGAAAAAAAGGAAGGAGGAAAGGTGTGAAGGCAGGTTGTTTCATAACGGCTCCCCAGTTTCAAAGGATGGCAGCAACGGTAAGGATAGTGAAAAGTGGGGAGACACACTGGGGAGAAGTCAAGTCACAGGGTTTACTACCGACTTCCTCTAGGATCAAACACTACAGAAAATATGTGTGTGCACATGTTAATACATATTCTTATATGTCCACAAAGAGAGACAGACATACCATCTAAATACACAATTTATACATAAATCAGTTTGCGTAAATATTAGAATAGCTCTTTTTTTGTCAGACAGCAATCCGTTCCATAATGTCATTCTAGAAAGCAGACTACCTTGGTTTTATCCCAGTTTGAGATAATATTTTCTTTTTAGTTAGCCTGGTTAATTCTCACAAAACACTTTTTCCTCATGGCAGATGGAATCCAGTGCCAGTTATAAATATCTTTACCTCTCATCCTCACCATCCTGTAAAACAGAATCTCAGCCGTTGCCTAAAAGGTTATCTTGGGTTCTGATTAATTTCACTGATGTGTTTTGAAATTCTTTAAAAGTTGTGCGTGTGTGAGTGTGTTAAGATGTCCTCTCCTGGCAAGTACTTCGCTCCAAGTGAAGCAGCTGGGAAGGTTCCGCATGCCGCATCCCTTCACCTGCTCCATCACGGCTCCCGTGCTCTGCTCGTGTGTCGGTAGTTTCCTGGCATCTGAAATCACAGCCCCATTTGGGCCACATGGAGTATTTTTATCTCAAAGGGAGGACTCAGACTTAAATACAGATGAGCTTGTCAGCATGGTCTAGATGACATTTTTATAACCTGTAATGTTCTTCAGCAAGATGTGGTTAATGACCCTTCAAGTCATCTGACCAGAGGGAGCTGGATTCCTGGTGGAGGGTTGCGTTCACACCACAGCTTCTGCGCCTCCTCAACACAAAGTTGTTGTTGTGGGGACTGACTGGGGACAGCTTAGGTATTGTTACATTCTTCATTTTATAAAGGTTGGTATTAATATTGTTGTCTCCTGTGTGTGCCCTTGTCATGCTACTTTAATTTAGAGCAGTTTTAATTTAGAGCATTCCACTTTCGCTTGTGGAATGCCATTCTTCTTTGGCTTAGAGGGAAAGGAATGCCCCCTGTCGGTGCCTCTTCTTGCTTTGTTATAACTCCAAAACAAGTTAGTTCTTCTGGAGACTGACTTCCAGAAAGTTTATGGACCCCCTACCAATGTAATGAGACTATTCAGAAAACTATTGCAGAAGCTATAATGTGGCTGAGAGATAAGCCTGCAGAATACCTGTGACTCTTTATCTCTAAGCCCCTTCTTTTTGCCCCTTAACTCTTTCCAGCGTAGTTTTCTGTGGACCTTTGGACCCTACACTGCTGGGAATGAGTTCAGTAAATGGCTGTTAAACATCTGCTTCGTGTAAGGTGCTCTGCCACGTGATGAGAGGCTGTATCCTTGCTTCATACAGCTCATAGTGTGCGAGATAGTAGGTGTACTACATGCTCAGTAGATGTACTTCCACATAAAATAAAATTGGTGCAATAAAGAAAGATGCAAACAAAATGCTCACATTATTTCCAGATGGCAGGAACAAAGGAAGCACTGAGGAAGTGGCATTTGGACAAGACTTGAAAGAGGATTAGAAGTCTGATAGCAGAAAAAAAGACAGGCATGCATTTCAGGCTGTTTGAAGAGCATGAGCAGTTTTGAGAGAGTGGAGGCTGTGCCTGGGGGATCTGTGTGTAGTTTGAGTGGACAGGGTGGCTCAAGTGGGTTGTGTGGTGAGATTCAGAGGCAAGTGAGGTGGGAACGTCAGACAGACCAGGCTAGAGTACAGAGGTGGGTGGGAGGTCCTTCCAAGGGCAGCTAAACAAAACTGACCTTTATCCTTTTGGCAGTAGGGAGGCATCAGAGATATTTGAGCAAAATGATTAGACTTATGTTTCAGAACCATCATTCTGGTTCTGGGCCAAAGAGACCAGTTAGAAAGCTTACACGCTAGACCAGACTTCAATGACCATAGTCATGGGATTGGAAAGATATATGGTGGAATTTTCAGAAGTCGAAGTTCATACTTGGTAAAGAAACTCAGCTGAATATTCAGTGGAAGAATGAGAACAACTCCAGAGTGTTTAGCCTGGGACGTTGCTGACTTATTCTGTAGTAGACAAGTACCTATAAACACAGAAAAGAAGCAAGTTAAACTGAGTAAGTTATGAAGCTGGTAAATATCATCTTAGGCATGTGCTGGTGATCAATTCCTGACAATTGCTTTTGGATCCTTCTGCTGGCACTATGTATGACTTTCCATTTTGTTCTGTAGGGAATTCTCACTGTCCATCCGTACTTGTCCACTCAGTCTTCCCTTCCAATTCTCTCAAGAAATCTACTTGCCCGCATGTGCCATGGATTAGAATCTTACACTGAGCTAATTAACAGATAGAATTGTCTGTGCATATATAGTAATAAGTTAGTGGTTTAACCTCCCAGACCAATCCTGTTGCATTTTACATATAACCTGTTTAATCCGAATAGCTATGCTAATAGTGGTTAATTCTTTGCCTTATGTTGGAGCATTGGGAAGATATCTGGAGGTGTGTGGGTCATATAAGGTACATCTTTTGTGCTTGTGGATGGAGTTGGCTCTTAATAGAGACATAACAGGGGGTGGGTGGGGAAGGAAAGTATTATTAAAATCAAACAATGATATTTGGGCAATCCAAGATTTTAAAACAACAATTATATTTTAGTCCCCAATAAATGTGTATTTCCAAAATATAAATGTATCATTTCTTTAAAATATAATACTGAACACACTTTTTAGCTTTATTTTTTAGAGAGAGGGGAAGGAAAAGAGAGAGAGGAGAGAGAAACATTCGCATGAGAGAGAAATATCAATCGGCTGCCTCTCGCACACCCCCAAATAGGGGCCCTGCCTGCAACCCAGGCTGGGAATCGAACTGGTGACCTTTCTGTTCGCAGGCCAGTGCTCAACCTACTGAGCCACATCAGCCAGGGCTAAACACACTTATGTCATGGCAAATGTGGTATACAATGCTTTCATTTTATTTTTTCAAAGTATACTACCATCATGAAAAAGTGTTGAACTAAACCTCAGGAAATATGAGGAACAGGGGACTAATATAACCACTATCAATGACCTGTCTTGGAAGAGTTTCCATTTCTTTCACAGGTGCTTCCAGGTCAATTTGTATCATCAACCTTCAAGGGAATAATTGTTTACCTTGGGTATGTCTGTAATTTGGGAATCATGTCCCCTCCTGCTGAAATGCAGCCACCTTAAAGGCACATGGTAATGACCACTTCAAAGAGCAAAGGCTTCTGTAAACAGATTAAGTGTGTAAGTGACAGGGATTATAAGAGACTTTAGGGGACTTCGAGGCAGCTAGAACATAATTACCCAAATTAAATTTGGCCTAAACAACAGCCTAATTCTTATTTCCTACCCACATGTTTCAGGGAGACAATGTCCTATGCTGTAATTTTCTGTATAATGCAAAACAGGCATTTCCGAACAAAGCAACAGTTTCTAAAATGTTCTGTATTCACTTTTTGGTTGTTGGTACCTGGAAATGTCCAGAGTCCTTATTTATTTATTTTTAAAATTCATTTATTTGTTTGTTTATTTATTTGTTTAACACTATGGCAAAACGCACATAACAAAATTCAACAGGATTTAAAATTGTGATCATTTTAAGTGAGCATTGGTACTGGGTACATTTGCGTAGTTCTACGGCCGTTACCACCATTCGTCTCCAGCAGAGTCCTTGTGTTTGTTTTACAGTTATTTTCATGATCGTATATAACTTAAAGAACAATGGTTTTCTTTTCTTTTCTTCTTTTTTTTGTTATCACAGTTTTTTCCAAAAAAAGCTTATGACTGTTTCAAAAATAGGCTTTCAATTCAAAGTATGTGTTTCTTTCAGAAAGATAAGTTGTGCATTCAACTATGCTCAACAGAGCTAACATCCTAATCTGAAAAACACAGTAATGCATGGCCTCTCCGGGACTGTATTGCTAATGCTTTAACTATGAGTCAGTTAAATCATGGCAATTTCTGGTCAACAGTATTGAGTTGACATCTGAACGCTTCCCAGCAGTTTCAGGGGGGGCTGCTTCAAGAGCAATTTTAATTCTTCCAAATGTTTAACAGAGTCTTTTATTCCTTAAGCCAGTAAATGCTTATCATTAGATTGTGTGTGTTGTGCCACGCATGTGCCTAGGAGACACACCATGGAGTGAGCATGGGCCAGGGCACTGCATCAACTACCATGGTGTTTCTTCAGGAAAGACTTTTGGAGGAGGGGCCTAGTGCTTAGATGGGAAACCAGAGCACAACTTGGTGTTGCTATTCATTCCGTAAAGTACAATAAAATATCTTCAAGAAGCCTTTTGGTGCCATGACCCCTTTGTGTTTTAGGGGAAAATACTTGTTCTTTCCAGAATGCATTTTCACATGCATGCTCTTTATTAACCATTACAGGTGTTGTAAAAATCTCAAAACTTGTCATAGACCCTTCAGGAATCCATGGCACGTAGATTAACTATCAGTGATGTGCAAACATGGAGGTGGAACTTTCCTTAATGATTGTCTAACACCACATTGTTGGACCTGTGGCTTGTTACTCAAAGCATGGTCTTCTGATCAGCAAAATTGTCATCAGGCGGAGGCTTGTTAGAACTGCAGCGACTCCACCCCATACCCACCGAGCCTCCGTCTGCGTTTTTAAAACATGCCAAGGGCTTTGTGCGTACATGCGGGACTGCACACAAACAGACCAGAGAACAAAGTGTGTGCATGTGCGTGTGTGTGTTTGCATCCTAGAATAGCTCTTCAGACTTTTTTGTGTTATATAAATATTACTAAGTTATTCATAAACACTATTTGGATGGAAAATTCTTAAAAGGATGTTATTTGCAATGGAATTTGAAATATTTGTGCAATTTTGACACAGGGATTCCAGAAGAAGGCATTAATAAACAGACTGCAATACAAAGAAATCAGCATGAGATATTTTTGGCAATGTTGTTATATGAGCAAATCATTGACAACAACATAAGTATTTGTTACTTGAGATTGGTTAAGTAAATTATGGAATATATATAAACAGAATAAATGTATAGCTAATAAAGTTATGTTAGTGATCTTTATTTATTGATAGTTTTCCATAATTAGTATTAACTGAAAAGTGAAGGATTTAAAATTGCATAGATAATATTATCTCATTGTTTTTTACTTTGATAGTTGTAGATATGATGAGAAAAAAATGTAGTTCAAATGAGAAGGATGGTTGTCAGTAAATGGCGATAAGATAGTAGATAAATATTCTCTTTTCTCTTTAATTTCCTTTCTCTCTTTCTTTCTTTTGCTTATCTCTACTTTCAAATTTTCTTTATAATAAATTTAAATGTCTCTAATAAATGTTTTAAGTGAAGACAATCAGCATTGTTGTCTAGGACTAATATTCGAATGTTTTCATCTGATATTTGATGATATTCTGTTTTCTCCTATTTTTGATGATAAAGATGGACAATTACCTGAGTCTGGTTTTAAAATAGAAATAAATAGATGCAGTGTATCTTATTGGATATTGACTCTCAAGTGTAATTTCCTTCTGTTGATATACAACAGCTTGGACTACAGACCAAGAAGATGTGAGAGTCAATTGTTTTCTTCCTCAGTGAGATAATCTGATTATTGGTTATTGCAGGGTAATATTGCTACCTGTTCTTTAGAGTGATATGATTGTTCCCATAATGTTTATCATTGAGATTGTGAGGAACCATAGAAATTAATGTGACAAAAGTTAAATATAATGGAAAATGAGTGGAAAGATATGTAGTTGTAAAAGTTACATATTGTTGAAAGATAAACCATAAGGTAACCAATTCTTTAAAGGTACTTTCAATTATTGTGATTTTGTTATTTTTCTTACTTCCTATTTTTGTATTTGTATTCAATTAGGGTATAATAACAAATTAATTAATTTTGAGGTAGCTAACAGATATCAATAGATTTCTACAAACTTTCAAATTACAGAAAAAAACAGGATTTTGCTATCTAGTATATATGATACAGGCTATCCTAGCCTAGTCTCAGGATTTAAAGATACAAAATATATATTTTTACATGAGTTACTGAGGGACTATTAGTCCTGAAGTTAAGTGCTTCTATCAACTTCCGAAAGATCAATTGCAAAAGACACTTAAGTAGGAAAGCAAAAAGCATTTAGCAGTTTTGAAGGAAGAAAGATAGCTTCATAAAAATCCCAAAGAATATTTTTGTTCTTATACTTAATCAGATACTCGTTTTGCATATACGGAACTTCACCTTGTGAGTTAAAAAAAGATTGGAGTGTCTTTACCAACAGCCTTAGATACCAGTTTTCTAAGGAAAATATTTCTGGTTTCTTGAATGTATTTCCTAAAACCGCTTTATGAAAGGTGTACATATTTGATGTGTACAACTTGACAAGTTTGGTGTAAATATGCACTAGTGAAACCATAACTACTGTAAAGGCCATAAACTTACCCATTATCTCCAAAAGTTTCCTCCTGACCCTCTTACTTATTTTTCTTTTCTTAAATATACACATAAAAAATAATGTTTTGTGGTAAGAGCACTTATGAGAGCTACCCTGTTAGCAGAATTTTAAGTATACGATGCAGTTTTGTGAACTGTTGGCCCAGTGGTGTCCAGTAGATCTCTGGAACTTATCTGTCTTCCATAACTGAAACTTTGCGTTCTTCGACCAACACCTCCCCATTCCCCCTCCTTTCACCCCCTAATAACCACCATTCCATTCTCTGATTTTATGAGTTCGTGATATGTAAATGCTTGTATGTATTTAGGAAATCTAATATTATTGCAATAAAGCAGAAACTTAATTATGTCATCATATTATTACAGTGAGTGAACAAGTCATGGTTGAAACAAGTGACATCAGCCTTGTCCTCTAACAGGTGCATCCATAATCCCAGTGTCAGCCAGTGCAATACAAGGGGTCAGGTTTCCTCTCCATACAAGTGATGGACAGATACCTCACACATACTGTGCATTCAGAGATACTACTTTACCTTCTCCTCTCATTCTAGTTAATATGCCAGAGTTTTTAGGTAGAGGTATTTTTAAAATATGATATTTATAACAAGAAATATAAAGAGAGAATCTTCAGAGTTTATTGGGCATAAAAATTCTTTCCATTTTTGAAAGAATATATCCTGTAATATACTGAAATTATAGTTTTATTCATAGGAACAAATATTGCATTAAACCTCTATTAAACTTGGACCTCACAATGCAATAAAGCTCAAAGTAAAGGGTCAGGTGGGCTTAATGTTTTTGATTATTTCATTTTCTTAAATTTGATGGGATTCAACAGATCAATTTCTCAATTAGCTAAGTATAGAGCGAATACAGAAATTTGATATTCATCATCAAGATGAACATAAATAGCTATAAGGCATTAACTCTTTCCAAATGGGAATTCATGTTGACGAAAATGAAATGTCAACTTGGTAATTTTTTTTACATTTTTAATTAAATCAATTGAAAGAAGGTCTTTTCATTAATTCGTTATTTGGCTAAACAAAATTATTAATTTATTTTACATTCATAGGCACGGCACTGAGGGATGGGGACTGTGCAATTATTGACAACATAACTATGTTTTTTCAACTGTTATACGTTTTGATCTTCCAGCCGCTTTATCGTGTAGGTGATGCTCACCTCATTCAGAAGAGAGAACAAGCAATAGTTTCCCAGAGACCTGAGAGCCATGGCAGACGTGGTTCTAAAACTCTGCTCATTCTATCACTAGACTCTTCTCCTTTTGGATAGGTGTCTGGCCGTGACCCTCATGTTCATCATTTAAGATTCCATCATTGAAAGTCAAATTTAACACCGCGGCTCTGAAGATAACATTGCTAAGATCTCAGAGATCATCTTAAGTAAAGGACGGCCTAATGTTTGTGCAGATCCGCGATGTCCAGCAAATGACAAGGGCTTAGTGCTGGTCTGATAACGTTGGTGATGATGTCAGTGGAGACGATGATAATGTACAACCTCCCTGCACGGAAAGGAAGACCAGGGTTCACAGGGGCAGGTTTGCAGAGGACCAGGCCAGGGTAGAAAGCACTCTGCTGTACTAATTTTTGCTTGTAGCCAGCTGCAAATATGAGAGGCAGGTCCCTATAGGGGTTTAAGTCAACGCTGAGATTAAATGGTTTGGAGCCGAGTTTTGAAATACAAAGAAAACAGGAAAATGAGAAACCAGATTCATAGCTTGTGGGATTAGGAAAGCCATTCGGTTGATGAATAAGAAAGTGCAGGGAAATTCCCCAGGTGGGGTCAGATATTCCTCATGACTTATTTTTCGTGCCGCTGTCGACTTGGATATGGGAATGCTGGGAGCGGCTCAGGAGAGGAGGCTGACCACGGCCAGGTCATAGGACTGACTTCATTTTCACAGACACGTTGAGAACAACTTGAAAACACTTCTACTTGCTCTTAATTCCTTAATTAGTTTTTTAATCCTATGTGTTTCCATAAAACAGAACTTTAAAAAGGCAACAGGTTATTTCTCTAATGATCATAAATAATATGCCCACTTCTCTTTTAAAAAAAATTACTGATTGATTTGAGAGAGAGAGAGAGGAAGGGAGAGAGAAACATCAATTCGTTGTTCCACTTATCTACTCATTCATTGGGTGATTCTTGTATGTGCCCGGACCAGGGATCAGTCTTGCAATCTGGCCATATCAGTCTGATTCTCCAACCGACTGAGCTACCCAACCAGGACCCACCTGCTTCTCTTTTCAGATTAAGCCAAGAAATTTATCTCTGAGTAAAACTAATTTCTATATAGCATTACAATAGAAAGTTATAATAAATAATGTACTGAGGAAAACTCTGTAAATGTAGATTTAAAACATACATCTCCACCTTAAGATAAAAGAATTATTCCTTCCTATACCTGTGATAAAGATAATTGAAAAATATGAGATGTAGTCCCATTTATTTATATTTTTCTTTTGTTTCCCTTACCTAGGGAGGTACATCTGACAAAATATTTTTCTGAGCAATGTCCGAGATTTGCTGCCTATGTTTTCTTCTACAATTTTTATGGTTTTGGGTCTAATAATTGGGTCGAATAAGTCCTTAGTCCATTTTGAATTTATTCTTGTGTGTGGCATAAGAAGGTGGTCTAGGTTCATTTTTCTACATGTATGTGCCCAGTTTCCCCAAACTCTTTATTGATTAAACTATCTTTATCCCATTGTGTGTGCTTTCTTCCTCTGTCGAATATTAGTTGACTGTCAAGGTGTGGGTTTATTTCTGGAGCCTCTATTGTGTTCTATTGATCTATGTGTCTGTTTTCATGCCCACACCATGCTGTTTTTATTACTATGGCCTTATAGTATAGTTTCATAATAGGTAACATGGTTCCCCCAACTTTGTTCTCCTTTTTCAGGATCACTGTTGCTATGCAGGGCCTTCAGAGGTTCCATATAAATTTTTGAAATATTTGATCTAGTTCTGTGAAATATGTCATTGGAATCTTAATAGGAATTGCATTGAATCTATAGATTGCTTTGGGTAGTATGGACATTTTATGTTAATTCTTCAAATCCATAACACGGTATGTGTTTCCACTTATTTGTATCTTCCTCAGTTTCTTTCATCAGTGTCTTATAATTTTCTGAGTACAGGCCTTTTACATCCTTGGTTAGATTTATTCCTAGGTATTTTATTCTTTTTGAGGCAATTGTGAATAGGGTTGTTTTCTTAAGTTCCTATTCTGTTAGTTTGTTTACTGACATATAAAATGCAGCTGATTTCTGGATATTAATTTTGTATCCTGCTACTTTGATGAATTCATTTATAGATCTAGTAGTTCTTGGTGGAATCTTTGGGGTTCTCTAGATACAATATCATGTCATCTGCAAATAAGGAGAGTTTTACTTCTTCCTTTCCAATTTGGATGCTTTTATTTCTTCTTCTTGTCTGATTGCTGTGGCTAGGACTTCTAGTACTATGTTGAATAAGAAATGTAAAAATGAACATCCCTGCCTCATTCCTGATCTTAAGATGAATGCTTGCAGTTTATTTCCCAGTCAGCATGATGCTGGCAGTGAGTTTGTCATACACAGCCTTTAATATGTCTAAATATGTTTAGACACAATATGTATGTTCTCTCTATTCCCACTTTGCTGAGAGTTTTTATCATAAGTGGGTGCTGGATTTTATTAAATGCTTTTTCTGCATCAAACTAAAAAGTTGTTGCACAGCAAAGGAAAATATCAACAAAATAAAAAGACTACCCATAGAATGGAAGAACATATTTTCCAGTACATTTAGTAAGGGGGTAACATCCAAAATTTATAAAGAACTTACAAAACTCAACACCAAAAAAAAACAAAACAAAACAAAAATCAATTAAAAAATGGGCAAGGGACTTGAATAGTCATTTCTCCCAAGAGGACATACAGATGGTCAATAGACATTTGAAAAGATGCTCAACTTCACCAATCATGAGAGAAATGCAAATTAAAACCACAATGAAATATCATCTCATACTTGTCAGAATGGCTATCAACAAAAAATATTCAAAAAACAAGTGCTGGCGAGGATGTGGAGAAAGGGGAACCCATTTGTACTGTCGGTGGGAATGCAGACTGGAGCAGCCACAGTGGAAAGCAGTATGAAAACACCTCAGAAAATTAAAAATGGATCTGCCTTTTGAGCTAGTGACCCCACTTCTGGGAATATATCTGAAGGAACCCAAAATACTAATATGAAAGAACATGAGAACCCCTATATTCATTGCAGCATTATTTGCAATCCCCAAGATATAGAAGTACCCCAAGTGTCCCTCAGTAGAAGAGTGGGTAAAACAACTATGGGACATTTACACAATGGAATGCTACCTGACCATAAAAAAGAAGATAATTTTACCCTTAGTGAGAGTTACAGGGGCGTACAACCTTTTGGCATCTCTGCACCACACTGGAAGAGGAAGAGTTGTCTTGGGCCACACAGTAAATATATTGTGACATATAATTACAAAAAAATCTCATAACATTTTAAGTAAATTTATGATTTTGTGTTGGGTCACATTCACAGCCATCCTGGGCTGCAAGTGTCCTGCAAGCCGCAGGTTGGACACCCTGATTGGACCTGGAGAACATTATGCTAAGTGAAATAAGCCAGTTGGAGGAAAAATGCCATATGATTTCACTCATATGTGGAATCTAATGAACAAATGGAACTAATAAGGAAAAGAGAGACAGGCACATAGATAGAGAGTGAGAGGACAGCTAAGGTGAGGGCGAAGTTAACGGATAGAGCGATTGAGCACAATGAAGAAAGGACTCACAGACATGGACTACAGTGTGGTGATTATGAGGAGAGGCGTTATAAGGGAACTAAATGGTAATGGAAAAAAATACAATAAAAATTTTAAAAAATAAAAATATTATAAATGATTGTTCTTTTGTAATTGACGTGAGTAAACTGAGCTAATTGGAAAATGGAGGCTTAAATTCCTGGTTAATACTGATACTATTTTACCATATAATTATTAAGAGAAAGATGTTATTTTAATAGTCATTATTTTGGGATATAGAACTTAAGAATTCCTAATGCTTTTTGAAGAAAATATATTTAGCTATTTAAAGATCTTTAACACTTAAGATTAAATAAAACAAGAATATCAGTTTTGGGAATACTATCTTAAGCATTTGTATTATTATAAAAGTTATTTTCATTTTAATCAAAAAAGATTTTATCATTTAAGTGTTCCAAGTAGCTTATATTTGCAGACCCAGGCCTAGAGCATATAATACCACGATCTCCAGAAATGTCAGTGCTAGCTACTACTCATTATTGAACATACATCTCCTTGTTTTTTTCAGGTGCTAGGATTTTTTAGAGAAACATGGAAGAATACTAGTGGGGGTCTTCTTAAAGATAAGCTACCTGTCTCACTTGAATTAAATTCACTTGTGAATTAAAATTTCTTTTTTAACATAACCAGAGTAATTAAACAAGACTGTCCCATATTTTTTCTCTACGTCATAGGGGAAAACATCGCTGCCCTCAAGCTCTGGGGGCCACTTCCCTCTCCTTGCTGCTATCTGTGTGCATTAGCCTTTGGGATGAACGGTAGCATTTACCAACCACACTATCATTCCTTGCTTCCAGATCATGTCTTTCCTATGTTTTAAAGAGAACACATTTCATTTGGTTATTAATTTTCAATAAAAATTAGACATTTATTGCAGGAAATAAAATAATAAAAAAAGAAAACATAGATCAGTTTTCATTTCACTAACCAAAGGTAACTATTCTGGGCCCTTATCTTTCAAAATATGTGTGTATATCCTATTCTTTTTTTCCTCTCATCTACCTGTTTACATCTATCTGTCTAGCATCTATAAATCCTCTTTTCATCATCCATCAATCTATCTACCCATATTATACATATATAGTATAGACTGAGATGTTTAATTTTTTTATGGAGACTTAATTCAAAAACCATATATTATTCACCATTTTAAACTACACAGTTTAGAGGTTTGTATAATAGTTTGTCCATAGGCTTGTGTACCTTATCATCACTAATTCCAGAATATTTTTATCACCCCGAAAAGGAACTCCAAGCCTATTAATAGACCTTCCCCATTCTCCTCCCCTACCCACTTCAGTCCCTAATAAATAATCTACTTTATGACTCTAGGGATTTACCTATTGCGGGTATTTCATATGAATATAGTCATACACTGTTTGACCTCTTGTGAAAGCCTTCCTCATTTAACATAGTTATTTCAAGGTTTATGTATGCCATAGCCTGTATGTAGCTCTTTTCGTAGCTGAATATTGTATGAATATATCACATTTCTTTATCCATTCATCTTTTAATGTCCATTTTGGTTGTTTCTACTCTATTATGAATAATGCTGCAATAAACATGTGTACAAGTTTTTGTGTGAATAAATATTCTCAGTGCTTTTGGGTATATATCTAGGAATGGAATTACTAGATAACATCGTAACTTTTTGTTTAACTTTTTGAAGAATCGTCAGACCCTTTTCAACGGCAGCTAAACCACTTTATATTCTCACCAGCAACGTATAAAGATTCCAATTACTCCACACCCTCGGAGGCCTGGGAGACCCTGTGGCATCCGTCTTCTGGGATCTGTGCATGGGGGACTCTCTGCAGAGGCCCAGACGTGGGCATGAAGGAGGAGAGGCCTCCCTGGACCCCCAGGGGCCTAAAGGCAGACTGTGCTTCCTCAGAGCCATCCAGGCTCCTTCCCTGATCGGCCTGCCTTTCTAGGACTGTGGGGTCTTCCTCCTGCTTGGCCATCTCTTTCCTGCTTTCTCCACTGGCCCTCTGATGGCAACACATGCGGGTTGAGGTACGGATACCCAGGAAACAGTGCAGGGTCCGTGGGATCCTGAAACACAGTCTCTGGGACACTGGGACATGACTTGGTGGCTAAATAGGCAGATACTTGCCAGATGGCCTTGGGGCAGATGCAGACACATGGACAATTAGGTGCCACTGGCAGACCAACAGAAAATGGTGGGCATGGAAACCAGCTGAATGAATGAAATTCCTGGACCGAATCCCAAGACTACACCGTAGAGCAATTTTCAGTGGTGAAGGACCTTGTAAAAATTAATTCCCAGTGTGCTATAGACCTTTTGTAAAATAACATAAAAATGAATTACTAGAGAGATCTAAGATGGTGGAGGAGTGAGAGGAAGGTACACTAACCTTCTCCCAGGACCAATCTGGAATTACAACTAAATTGTAGAGACATCATCCTGAATAGCCAACTGAACACTAGCGGGAGAGAAACTTTATAACCACGGAGAGATGGAAGAAGCCACTTCACCACAGAGAGACTGGCCCAGCAGAGTCACATGTTGTGGATTGCTGAGAGCTCCAAACAGGTTGCCCGGGGCCAGTCACAAGCGGCGTCTGGCAAAGGCTTGCACCAGAGTCTTTGGAGATCTACCTGATACACAGAAGCAAATACAAAGCAGCAGCCAAAATGGGAGGAAAAAGAAACACATCCTCACCAATATTTAGTATTTTTCATTTTTAAAACATAGTCATCATAAGTGGGATAATTGTTTTTAAAGTAAAAATATACCCTGAAATCTCTCCATATTAGTAACATGTATTTATTTTATAATTTTAATTACTACATTGTATTCCATTGTATGAATGTGTCATTTTTTAACCATACCCTGACTGATATGCTTGTATTGATTCTATTTTTCTTGTTTTATAATAAAGAACACTGGACTAAAAATTCATATATCTGTGTTATTTAGATTGTCAACTTTTCCTCATTATCATAATACAGAAACAAGAGCACAGTTAACATGCTTATATGTATGTCTTTGTACAATCATCTGCCATTTTTATACCATAAATCTCTACTATTGGATCTAAGAACAAGGATGTTTTAAATATTGAAAATTTGCTGCCGGAATGGTAGTATCAATTTAAATTTTTATCTGCATAGCATGAAAGTGTTTATACCTCACCTTAACCTATAATATTTATTCTTAAATCAACTGTGAACATTTATATTTCATGAATATTTTACTATTAGCTAGATGTAATATTGCATATATACTTACTGTAATTGTTTATATTTTATTTTCAGAATTTTCTGCATATTTCCCCAGTTTTGCAAGTTTTTCTTATTATTTGCAAGAGTTCCTTGCATATTAAAATTCATCCCTTGTTACATTTCTATAGGTTGATTCTCTAAAATTTTAAAAATTGTTTGCAATTCAAAATTTTCATTTTTTATGTTGTTAGAATGATCACTTATTTTCTTAATATTTTTACTTTATGCCATGCTTAAGCCATTTATTATGTCAAGATTATGAAAATATTTTTTTCTATAACTATATGTAGGACTTGTGTAATAATAAGAACTTTTATTCTTTAAATTTTCCTCTGAAGGCACATCCTTTGGGCATTTCCTCTTTGACCATATCCACTGGTTGTGAAATACAGCATTACCTGTTAAGTTAGTACTCTATAATTTTAGTTTCAGTTCTCTCTTTTTATTCAAGCATTAATTAACAAGAGTGCTTAGTTGTTTTTCTAAAACATTAGGTGGTTTTGATATTTTTTATCTACATTTGTGTTGTTTTTAACATTCAGTCTTTTTAAATCTTTCATTAAAAATTTCAAGTTTATTAAATAGTGGTCAAAGAATATTAATAAATATTTTACTTTATGATAGTTATTCATATTTTTGACAGAAAATAATGTTTATAAATGTTTCATATGTTTGAAAATAAAATATATTATTTAATAATTATTATTTTCATCTTTGTGATGGGTCAGCTACTGAAAGGGATATAGGAAAGTTAGAGTGTAATTTTACTTTTTAATTTTTGACAGTATTTTTACTTACATACTTCATTGTTTCTTTTACTATGCCCCAAGTTGTTTTGCACTCAGCATAGAATGGAAATACCTCAAATCACCATGGTAACATAGACAGTTCACATTTATCATAGTGACCTAATATACATTGACAGTTTGTGTAATTATAGAAAATTAGGTCCATTATAAATAAATTATTTGGTATCCTTTTCTAATTTCAGTATATTAATTGTTGCCGAAAATGAGTAGACTTCTACTAATTTGATATTGTATCCACTTCTTTAGATACTGTGTCATCTGTTTCTCTCTGTGTTTGATGGGCTCACAATAATTCTGCAAATAGTAACAAATATTAATTCTGAAATACACTGAAAAACTATAGCTTATGATCTTTCAGTGACTCATTACAAAGGCATGCATACCCAAGAGGAAAGAACAATTTGACATTCAGCAAGAAACGAAGTGATGACTCAACTGGTTAAGAAGTGAATTTTAGCCTTCTTTTACTCTTCAGAAAAAATTTTTCATAATGAAAATGTGAATTAAGCTTTTTGGCTTACAAACATAATGTGATTCTAATTCCAGAGAGTTATATTTAATAAACTGGGAATTCTGACAGAAGGTTGACTAATAAAATCTAAAAATATACAGAAAAGCTGCTTGAGAGAATTGGGTGAAGGCAATTCTGTATGCGACCTATTTTGTTTGGGTTCAGAGACCTCCAGGGAGGATTCATATTCTCCAAGGGCATAATATCAGGACTAAGTATAGCATTCAGATAATTTACAGAATTGCACAACAGTCTGTTTTTAAAGGTACATTTCCTTTTTTAGAGTTTTTAACGTGTCTCTCTTTCCTTTTCTTTTAGTCTTTTATTCACTCGTTCATTCTGCTCCCTTAGTCCCTTTCTTTCTCCCTCTTGCCCTTCTCTCTATGTCTCTTTTTATTTCTTCCTTCTTCTTGGCTACTTGGCTTGTGACACATGCTCATCATTGATCGATACAAAGGCCACTTCTATTGACTGGTTGATTGATTGATTGCATAGACTGTAATAAACACCTATTGAAATACTTCCCTGGCCCCCAAAGCTAGGATTTTGACAAAAAGCTATATTCAAACACGTATAGGTATACCTCATTTTTTTTTGCTTTTGGTTTGTTGTGTGTATGCAGGTGGGTGTGTGTATGTGTTTTTTTTAACAAGTGGAAAGTTTTGGCAATCCTGCACTGAGCAAGTCTATCAGACCCATTTCTCTAGTAAGCTCCAAGGATGGTTAGCATTTTTCAGCAATAATGTATTTTTTAATTAAGTTATGTACATTATTGTTTTAAATACAGTGATTTTGAACACTTAATAGACTACACTATAGTGTACACATAGCTTTTATATGCACTAGGAAATCAAAAAAATTACGTGACTTGCTTTATTATGATACTCACTTTATTGTGATGGTCTGGAATGCAACCCAGAATATCTCTGAGGTATGACTGTATTCCATTCCTATCACCAACCTATCCCTCATCCCTCCTGATCAATCAATATTCCTACCTTTCGAAATACCTTATTTTGCATATGTATTATGAAGACACAAAAATTTTTAAATTTTAATCATTTATATGAAATGTATTTTTGGTGCTTACTTTTTCCACTTAAAATTATATTGCTAAGATTCATACATATTTATGGCTGTCTTTGTAGTCACTCATTTTGACTGCAGTATTCCATGTACTACAATTGATTTATTCACTCTCTTGAGGGGTCTGGGATGATTTCAGGTGAATTCTGTAAAACTTTCCAGGTAGATATCATCACAATTTTATACAAAATCTTGCAGAGAATGGAAAAAGAGGGAAGATTTTCCAATTTATTCTCTGTGACCAGTTTAATCCTGAAACCAATACAAAAAGACATTATAAGAAAGAAGCATTATAGATCCACCTATAATGATTTTATTTAAACTTTCTAATTTATCTTCCACGCTGAGATGTGCATTACTAAGCAATGGATCTTTCCTTATTTTAAAAGTTCAGTCAACTTACTTGAGTACAGTAGCTTCCCCTTAAGTGTGGTTTCATTTTCTTCAGTTTCAGTTACCTGCTGTCAACCCTGGTCTGAAAATATTCAATGGAAAACTCCAGAAATAAACAATTCATAAGTTTTAAATTATTCACCATTCTGATTATCATGACGAAATCCTCTATTGGGATCTGTCTCACCCAGAATGTGAATCATTCCTTTGACTAGAGTATGCATGGTACATGCTACCTGCCCGTTAGCCACTTAGCAGGTGTCTAGACTTCATGGTATCCCAGTGCTTGCATTCAGGTAACCCTTATGTTACTTAATAATGGCGCCAGTGCACAAGAGCAGTGATGCTGGCAATTCAGATACGAGAAACCATTAAGTTCATCCTTTAAATGAAAAGGTGAAAGTTCTCAACTTAATAAGAAAAGAATCATATTCTAAGGTTGCTAAGATGTATGGTAAGAATGAGTCTTTTGTCTGTGAAACTGAGGAGAAGGAAAAATAAACTTGCTAGTTTTGCTGTTATAGCTCAAACTACAAAAGTTGTGGTTACAGTGTGTGGTAAGTGCTTAGTTAAGATGGATAAGGTCATGTTTGCACCTGAAACTAATACAAAATAATACTGAATGTAAACTGTAACTGAAAAAGAAAATTAAAAGAAGAAAATCAGAAGAAAAAATACGTTTTTTTAAAAAAAGGATGGAAAAGGCATTAAATTTGTGGATGGAAGACATGAACAAAAAATGTTACGATTGACAGAAACGTTTTACCAGTAAGTACTGAGCCTATAGGAAGACTGTAGCAAAGATCCCCCAAAATGAGTGACACCACACCATTTAGTGAGAGTAAAGGATGGATACACAGATCCGGGAATAGGCTTAGACTGAAAATATAAAAATTACTGGAAAGGCTTATGTCTGCCACTGAGGAAGCTGCAGCCACGTGGATTCAGGAAAAAGGATACCACCCAAAGCAAATCTTCAACTGAGATGAAACTGGGCTCTTCTGGGAGAAGACACCCAATAGAACCTGCATTCATAAAAGTGTGAAGGAGGTGCCATGCCATAAAACAATGAAGGACAGATTAACTCTGGCACTATGTGGCCACAGTGCAGGGCATACGGTAAAGCCAGGCATAGTGTATGGAGAGAATAACTCTTGGGCTCTCAAAAACAAAAATTATCTTCCCATTTGCTGGCATCACAATCAGAAAGTGTGGGTGACAGCCAATTTATTTATGGAACGGTTTCACCTATGCTTCATCCCAGAAGTGTAGAAATATTGGGTAGAGAGAGGGTTGGAATTCAAAGTCCTATTAATAATGGACTATGCATCTGGTCGTCCTCAATCTGTTTGCTATGAAGAAGAAAATGTTGAAGTGGTATTTTTACCTCCAAATACCATCTCAATGCTTCAACCTCTCACTGGGGCATCATTTGGTTTGTCAAAGTCACATACATCCACCTGGTGTTTGATCACATTTAGTCAGTAATTGATGCAGGCCTTGATCTGGACCTAATGTAATGCTGGAAATCATTCACTATTTCTGACACAGTAACATTCATAAAATCTGCAATGGATGAATTAAAACAAGTAACCGTAAATGCCTGCTAGAAGAACTTACGGAGTAAAGTTGTGAATGATTTTAAAGGCTTCCCAGGGAACAATGTGAAACTGAGGAAAATCATTCACATAGCAAGAAAAGTTTGTGGAGCAGAATTTTCCAACATACTTGATAAAGAAGTTGAAGAACATATTGAAATGAGGAATTGGGATAACTTGTTGAGCCATTTACAGAGGAAGAGGAAGAGACTGAAGCATAACCAGCAATGTGGACGTTACTGAAATTTGCTGCAGTGTTTCAAGCTGACATTTGAATTGACAGACATCTAAGGACAGAATTATGGAATATGATCCTTAGCTGGAGCATAGCATTAATCACACGGGCGTATGGTCACCATGGGATTACAGCCTCTGTTAACTTATCAACACTTTGATAAGTTAAAAGGGGACAATTTCTGATTACCTCATTCTTCCAAAAGGTTTTGGAAGAACCAAAGGTTTTTCAAGAACCTTCAACCATAGGTGGTACCCAACCATCCACACCCTCTGCCCCTGACATCCATGCATCAGCATCATCAGCAAGGCTCTGTGAGTTAGGGTCACCAAAGCAGAGGATCCTCCTCCTCACACATCATCAGAAGGTCAATAGTCTCATGGCACTAGTGTCATGACGCCTGTATCATTCACCTCACTTCATCTCCTCACATAGACCTTTTATCATCTCATATCATCGCAAGAAAGGCGAATCCAAGACAATAAGATACTTTGAGAGAAAGGAAGGAAAAAGAGAGAGGCCAGAGTCACATAACTTATTACAATATATCATTTTACTTGTTTTTTATTATTATTTATTGCTGTTAATCTCTTCTTGTGCCTAATTTATAAACTGAACTTTATCATAGACATGCGTGCATAGAAATAAGCATAGCATATATAGTGTACATAGTGTCCATCACAACCCACAGTTTCAGGGGTCCGCTAAGGGTCATGGAATGTGTCTCCATGGATAAAGGGGAGCTACTGTACTATCAATGCAATTAGAGGTTGCATTTCTACTTTTCAACCAGTATTGTTCATTAATGATATTGACAGTTTGCACTCTCAAAGAACCTCAAATGCAAGGATCATAAAGACATTTCCACAAGAGAAAGCTCTATCATCCATTCAGTTTTGTGATAGAAATTAATAAGGAGGGTTGTCTGAGAGAATTAGAAAGGCCATTTGACTACATTTCTTATTTATTTCACACACATAAATAATCAGTTAAAGGAAAGCATTTTCAAACCAAATTTCCCAAAAGTAGACAGGTTTTTAATACTTTTATATTTACTTTTTATGAAAACTTCCCATTGAGTGAGCAATTTAACCAAGTGAGTCAAACGAGCACGGGGAACACACAGCGAAAATGTGGGGCGTGGTTACATATTCTGGATCCCACTTTTATATTCCACGTATCCACACTGAAATCATCACAACTGACTCTAAGGGAGGGTCTGAAGGAAGTTAATTGAGCCATGCTAATGTCTTGGATACTCAGTTCTAAAACCCTGTATTATTCTTAAAGCTTTATACTTTGATGTGAAGTCAAGCATTCATTTCCACATGTCAAACCATTTTAGTTATTTATTTAATAATTATTCATTGGTAACCTACTTTTCTAGATACTGGTATATTATGATTGTCTACTATAAGCACCAGACTACAACCTACAATGGATTAAAAAGGCTAGAAGTTTGTTTTAACTCGGATAATAGTATGAATGGATGAACAGGCTACCAACACAGCCCTCCTCTTATAACCGAATGCAGGTGCAGCTCCCTGCTGCCATGAAAGTCAATCCTCAAGAGGCAGGTGCTGATGTAAAGGAAAGTGGTTTATTTTCAGGTACCGGTCACCTGGAAGAATGGAGACTCACGTCACAAAGCCCATCTCCACTTCTCAGTGGAGGCAGAGATTTTTATAATGAGGGAGAAGGAAACAGAACAAAGAGATCAAGGGAGGAGGTTGCAAAGTTCTCTACGTGCAGATGAGCACGGTCCATTCCGATAAGGCAGGCGATGGTCCCGTGGGCGTCACCCTGGTTTAGCCATCCTGGCTTCACATCATCCTAGCCTCACGTCACCCTGGCTCCACAGTTGAAAGCCGGCAAAACTCCAGGAGCTGGGATGCCTGAAGGTCGAAATCTGTACCTTTTGAAGTTAATTCCTAGGATTCTTATCCAAACATGCTGTTTGTCTATAAGCCATATATTAGTCAGAGTCAGCACTTACAGAAATAATGTCAAAAGAACGGTGGACGGATTACAGCCCCACCGTTGCCCTCTGAGCACTCACACAGGAATCTGGGCTGATGCAAGCTCTTCCATCTTTAACGCGTAGCTCTCCAGATGTCCAGCATGTCATTGCCATTCTAGCCAACCAGAGGGAAAAAGATCGTAAAAGATCCCTTAGGAAGCTTTTAGTGACCGAGGCCGAGAGTAGTACCTATCTCTTCTGTTCACATTTTTTTGGCTAGAGCCAATCATTTGGCTGCACCGCTAACGACAGGGAGGCTAGAAACATAGCCTCGCTATGTGTCCAGGATAAAGAGAATATGGATTTGGGTGCTCACACGGTGGTCTGTGCTGCACATATAGTGCTGAACATAAAAAATGCTCTACAACCATAGCGCTGATAATCTGACTATATACAGCAGCTAGTTCAATAAACCAAGTATTTTGGATACTTGTGGTCCCTGAAAGGGGACCTGGCTCTGAGCAGGTCTGCCTAGGACCGACCTGTAGTGTGTGGGTTCTTCATGCCGGGAAGATTTCATAACACGAGTCCAGGTGACTGTGCGGGTACATTTATTCAAGCTGGGGACAGCGAAACAGGGAAAGGCTTAGCACAGAAAAGAAAACAGGATTACCTAAGTGGTGCTGCCTGGGCTCTCTGGAAGTGCTATAGGACAGAAATGAGACTAGACTGAGCCGCCTCAGCACCCTGGGAGTCAGAGAAAAGGGGGACTTTGGGACAGGTTCAGGGTATTGTCCCCAGGACAGACTGCTGCTGCTCGTTGCTGCGCCAGGTTGCGAGCCGCCTCATTGGGGTCCTGTAGAGTTTGAGAGGTGCACGCCTGGGAGAAGAACAGGGGACGGCGGGGGGGAAAGGCACTGGTGTGCTCCTGGGAGGGGGAGGGAGAACTTGCCCTGGGCTCTTGTCCTAAAATCTTTAAAGGGTGGAAGCCTTAGGGGAGGTCCCAGGGGAGGATCTCGATAGAGCATTCATCAGCTTTCCAGGTGAGTCCTCTCGGGGTTGTGGCCTCCAGTGATTCGTCAGCACCAGGGCAGGAGGTCATTATTCAAAGTGGCTGGTCCCAAGGTCAGCCATGGCATGCTGTGTCTGGTTTTGCTGCTTTTTTGGGCCTGGAGCTGAAACACAACTGAGGATTAGATGTTATCTCCAGGGAAGAAAGATCAGGGGAAGAAAGATTACCCTGGTGACAATGTTCTTGTTTTCTCAGTTTTGGCCCCTGCCAGGCACCCTGGCTTTCCTCCCTGGCCCTGGTGCCCCCTCTGTACTTGGCTGTAAGTTGCTCAGCCATTGTTTTTCAGCTGTCTCAGTTTCCTCTCCCACTTGCCAAGGACTTTTCCTAGCTTCTTACTAACCTTTCTCGTTTGTAAGTGCCATGAAGGAGATAAATAATGTGTGTAAGAGTAAGTGTTAGCGAGAGAAATGGGCTAATTTAGATATGGTGATTTGATAAGACTTCTATCTGTGATGGTTGAACTGGGATATAAATGATGAGAAGGAACCAGACATGTAAAGAACCAAGTAGGCAAACGAGGTAGATAGATAGATAGATAGATCTTAAAATACAGTGGAGAGAGATCCCGAAATACAGCAGACTCATATAGAGCAAACTCATGTATTTGCAGAACAGGAAGAAGCCCAGAGTGGAGAGGGTATAGAAATGAATAAGGCTGAACAAATCACAAGATTTTAAAGGCTGTGGTAAACATTTCGTGTTATATTCTAAGTGAAATGGGAAACTGCATGGTTTTAAGGAGAAGAGTCATATGATTTGATTTATGTTTGAGAGTATCATTCTGGCTGCAGAACAGAGAATAGGCTGTCATCATTCAGTGTGAATACAGGGTACTGGCTAGGAGTTCAGGGAGAGAACACAGTAGCTTGGGCCAGCATAGAAGAAGAGGAAATGGAGAAAATGGGAAAATTCTAGATGTTTTAGAGAAATAAAGAACAAACTGACAGTTACCAGAGGGGAAGGGGAGGAAGATAACGGGAAAAAAGAGGACGAGTATTCAAGGAACACGTATAAAGGACCCATGACCAACGCCAAAGGGGGATTGAGGGTGGGAGGTGGGGGTGGGCGGGGCAGGGGAAAGTGGTGGCAGGAAAATGGAGATGACTGTACTCGAACGACAATACAAAATAAAAAATAAAAACCCCACAGAAGTAGACTTGAAACTGTTAATGCCTTAGAGGTGGGCTTTGTTTGTTTGTTTCTAACACTGGAGCAGCTCGGACTTAATTTTAGGGTCTTATCTCCAGATCTGGCATCCCCTGAGCCCCAGGTCTGACACCTGTTTAGGGGAGAAACTAGTGAAGGGGGTTCAGTCCAGCTGAAGTGGAGGCTGAATCCAAAAGGTGAAGCAGTGGACTTCTTCCCCAGTTAACAAAGTGTTGGCGTGATGACTGCTGAAATGATTTGTCTCTTAGTGCTGCACTGTTTAATACGGATTGCTACTGAGCACTTGAAATGTGGCTAGTCTGAATTGCAATGATCTGTAAGTATAAAATATAAACAGCATTTTGAAGACTTGGTATATAAAAAAAAGTGTAAAATACCACATTAATATTTTATATTGGTTACATTTTGTCATCATAATATTTTGCATATATTGGGTTATACAAAATGTATTACTGAGAATAATTTCATCTTTTTTTTTACTTTTTGTAGTTCTTTAAAAAATAACTTAGATTTACAGAAAAAAATTGATCAGTAGTACAGACAGTTCCCATATTTTACCCCCCGGACACACAGTTTCCCCAATTATTAATATTTGTATTAATGTAGTACATTTGTTACAATTAATGAACTAAAGTTTATAACTTACATTCACTCAGTGTTTCACAGTTCGACGTGGGGGTTTAACTTAGGTTTTGACTTGATTGAATGGATGGATAGTCCTCAGCTGCTTACTAAGTGGGGAAAGACTGTGAGGAATGTATTTGGAAATGAAAAAGAATCATGTTGTGTCTGATGTGTAAAATTTAAGATACCAAACAACCAAGTGGAGATACAGGTAATTGCATAAGTCCGCATTCAGGGCTAGATGTATGAATTTGAGACTCATCAGTGGACATATGAAGTTGAATTTCAAATTCAAATGGTAGGAAGATTTCATGGAAAATAAGAAAATGAGAGAATGAGGACAGCTCACTAAAAAGTTTTTTTTTTTACTCGAGAATGTATAAATGAGGCAATATAGTTAGTAAAGGGACTTATTGGCTAGATATTTTTAAAGATGAGAGCTATTAGAACTTATTTGTAAGCCTAAGAGAACACTGCAGAGAACACAGTCTAAGTTTCTTGATTAAAACCAAAGTTAACTGTGAAACAAAGTGTGTGGAGAATGAGACTAAATGAGGTCCTAGCACTGGAGTGGAGTGTGCCTTTGACTGGATCGGGGACCTATGTCAACAGGAGGAAGAGATAATATGACAGCGTAGATGCAGGTAGACTGTTCGTTTTGTGTGATGGAGTTTTTGCCTTACTGCTTTTTTTCCTCAATGAAAAAGTATGAGACAAACTGCAGTGACAAGCGAAGGAAGATGCTGGCTGTGCGAGGCATGAAACCAGCCAGTCATCCAGAAAGAGTGACAGTGTGGTGGAATTGAGGAGCAATGTTGACTAAACATGAAATTTGAAGTCATGAATTTCAAGTAAGACCAGGCAGTAGGGTCGGAACTAAATGAAGCAGGCAAGGCGCATAACGTGCAGGATTCGCGGAGGCGCTCACCCAGCGCCGTGCGGAGGCACCTCACGTGCCTACGTCTAGTTAGTGCTGGCCTTGCCACACAGTAAACTTTGATGATTTCCTCAAACAATATTGAGGTACTTGAATGTAGGCAATTAATGTGTTTAATCATGATTGCGATTTGGCAGAGGAATATAACTGGACAGAGGGAGATGTACAAGACAACAGAGGGTATTTGTAGGGAAGACCCTAGAACATATACAAGAATAGGAGGGAAGAGAAACTACATGGGGGTGAACTCTAATGCCAAAAAGGGCCGATAAATAAATCAGCACATGTAAGGGGCTCATAGATTCATTGCGGGGTGGGGGTGGAAGTTGGTATCCAGCAAGGTGATGTAGTCCCTGGACAGGACAATTTTTAGAGGGTGACTGTGATAGTGGGTAGTGAGATGCATGAAAGGAGTGATCACTGGAAGAGCGAAGTCAGTCATTGCGGAAGCCAGGATGTTGTGTCCCCCAGGTGGATGATGAGGCCACCGGAAGTGATAACAGGAATGGGCATGGAGATGAATACAGTGTGTCAAATGCTCGCCTTCAGTGAACAAAGGCTAAGTAACTGACATATGAGTGATTTGACTGATTTCTAAATAATTACATTATAGTATGATTCTAATTCACATATATAGTTCTGCTTTTTGATTGTAATAAATACTTGTTAAAATAAACTGGATAAGAGGGAGAGCATGAACAATTGAGATTCTGTTGAAAATTGCTATTTCCTATGGCATTTTGGTCAATGACTTGAATCTCATATATTCATTTTTCTTTTAAGGGCACTAAAAATTGCTAAATTAACTGGTTTCATTTTGAACTTTCTTACTATTTTTTCCTGCTTACCCAATAGCATAGGCGGTTATAAGAAGGAAAATATATAGTGTTTTGTAGCAAGGGGGAGGAAGGTAAGTAAAAACATGACAATAAACTGAGTGGCTTAAACTTATAAATATATTTATAATATTTGCACATAAAGGTGAATGGATTATTCTCCCTTTGGTTTTGTGTTGTGGAAACAACAAAATGTAGATCAAGGAGCATAAGTGTAGGCAAAGGAACAGATAATGATGATGACAGGTGCCCTTTGCTGCACAGCTATCATGTGCCAGTCACCCGTTTAACCATGTAAGAGCCCCAGGACATTGGGGTTATGTGCTCCCCTGTCAGCTAAGGAAACAGGTTTAGTGACAGAAAGGTGCCCAGTCACTCAGGTGACCGGCAGAGCCAGAAATCCTACTCCAGTCTCTGAATCCCAAGGCCATACACACTGTTCCCCAGAACAATGTTGAACAAGCCAACATTTTCACATAAAATTTTCATTGAATGTATCATTTTTCCTTCAGAAGCACACTGAAATGCTTGATGTGCCTCGTAATAAAAATATAGTTTTTCCACACGTTTCTTATTGAACAGAAAATATTCAAGGAGATGTATAGACTCTGAGAGCAGAACCTGGCTAGTAAAAGCCGCTGCCCAGCTCCACCTTCTTGTTTCCGTTTCTCCTCTGTGTGCATCGACTAAAAAGTAGTATTTAAAAATTGATTGACTTCGAAGATCCTGAAATAACTAAACCCTGGGATGGAAAGTAAAAATAAGAGAATTTTCTAAAACACTATATATATTAGCCTAACCAAATATATTCGTTTTATATTTTACTTGTGTCATTAGTAAACCATAATGAAGTGATGGATGTATTGAGACATTTGTCATTTGGAATTATTTTTTCTGGACAAAATGCCTCTTAATTCTGTTTTTCAGGATGGCCAGATTCAATAAAAGGATGATCTTTCTGATTTCTATTTGTAGAAATAAGTAAAAATAGCCTGACCCCTCATGGCTATTCAAGGGTGTTCTTTGTTAAACAGACCACAGAACCACAGGGCAATCCTTCGAGAGGAGCCATTACCCCAGTGGAGTCAGCTTTTCATGTGAAAGATTTAAACTAAGTCAGCTACTGCCTTGGCCAGTGTGGCTTAGTTGGTTGAAGCATCATTTCACACCGATAACAGTTGGCTCCTTCATTAGTGAATATAAAAGGTGAGAGGTGATATAAATGAAGTTCATACCATTATGAAGAGAGTAGGTATGGATTTTCTTTAGGCCATTAGTGTGTATGTCTTTCGTGTTTTACTGCATTAATTGCTCACTCAGTGTGGAGCCGTCTTCGATGCAGTGCCTACGAAGAAGAGACACACTCTGCCTTTAGTAAGGAGGTCATAGTTTTGTGAGAGGCCGAAGTTCCACCCAGCGTTGAGCATAGAATCAGCTCTCAATAAATAACTGTTGAATAAGTGTTTTGATTGAGTGTGGAGACGGGTAGTAAAAGAGTGCAGAATGTAGCAAGTACTGTGACAGAGCAGGATAGGACAGGAAGGGTCACTTGACCTCCTGTTCAAGGTTCCTGTAAGTGTGACATTTGAGCCACCTTGGTGGTGGGAAAATGTTGACAAAAAAAAAATAGATGGGGGAGGCTGAGAATAGTATAGGAAATTAATAAGCCAAAGAACTGATATGCACAGTCCATAGACATGAGCTAAGAGGTGTGGGGATGATGGGATGGGGTCCAGGGTGGAGGGGATAAATGGGGGGAAAAATGGGACAACTGTAATAGCATACTCAATAAAATATACCCCCCAATAAAAGGGAGAAAAAATAAAGGAATTATATAGAGAAGAAAGGTTAGGAGGTAGGAGGAAGGGAACTTACAGAATATAACATGTGCAGAGACAGGAAGATCATGGTGAGTTTAGAGAACTGGATTTTCAGTATGCCTGTCATTGTGTTGAAAAGGAAACCAGATTAGTAGGGGTAACTTCAGCTAAGCCATAGATGCTCACTGAGAAATTCTTACGTTCTTATATAGACACTGAATCTCAAACAGAGCCTTGTCGTAAAACAGTAGAGAGAATAATTAATACTTATTAAATGCTTACTATATACTAAATGTTTCACATATATTCATTCTTTTAATCCTCATATATCCTTCTGAGATGGGAACTACTATTATCCCATTTTAAGAATGAGACGGGTGAAATATAGTGAAATTAAGTAACTGACTTGAGATCATACCTCTATGACAGAGCTGGGATTTAAACCCAATGATCTGGCTCCAAAACCTACACTCCTACCATGTTAGTATTAATATATTGCCTCCTAATACAGTGTCAAATTTCATGTAACTTGCTATTAATAATAATATTTGAAGTATCTAAGTCAGTGGTCCCAAACCTTTTTGGCACCAGGGACCAGTTTCATGGAAGACAGTTTTTCCAGGGACAGGAGTGGTTTGAGGGGTGGAGACAGGAGGCAGAACTCAGGCGGAAATGCATGTGGCATCCATGGACTGGGCGGAGAGAGGTTGGAGACCCCTGACCTAAGCTGAACAATTATTATATTTGTGATAATATAGCTTTCATTCACTTGCTTTCCAATGTACTTTCCCAAGTTCGAGAAAAGAGGAGTAGAAACAGAGGGTACACTAGGGATTCCATGTAATTCAGAGTACATTTATGAGAATGTGTTATACAAGCAGCATTCTTCAATCTTGGGTAGCATTAGAGTGGAAAAGATTGGGACTGGTTGCAGGAGATAGTCATTCAGTGAAAAATATGACAACATTGGGGACTTCAGGCAGAGAAAATAAAACGTTCCTTTATTCATGGAGAAAATGACATCAGGATTTTTTTAAGTAACATCTAAATGTCAGGAATTGTTGATGATGTTAATGTGAAATTCATAGCTAATAGGTATTTTTCCATTCAGGAATATCTTTCCCATTTGAATTTCTCTAATCTTTTGTCCATAGGTATTTAAAGAACTTCCAACACCCTGTCTATTACTCTGCATTGGCGTGTTCTGAAAATATGTAGGGGGTGAATATTGATCATATCTAAATACAGCATGTATTGCTCAATGTACTTGATAAGCACTTGTTTATTTAATTCTCATACTGACCCTAGAGAAAAGTGTCTAAAGTGTCTTTATTACTTCAGTTTTCACTTAAGAAAATTGAGGATTTAAAGGTTAATTTGCTTGAGGTCACTATGAGTTAAAAAAGGTTTTGATCAGGTGTGGCAAATGGGTTTCCACTTAAGTACCTGAAGAGTAGCTAAGATAGTACTGACTGCTTGGAGGACTCCTGTTTTACTCCCTGATTCCTCATTTCTTTCTTGATTTATATGTAATTTCCCATATGAACTATTAATAAGAATAATTGAAATGCATACGGCTCCTTTAGGACTTCAAAATGTGTTCGTATTCATTGTTAAGTCCCTATGTGACAAGTGAAAAAAAATGTGCAAGTTGTGAAAATAAATGGGGAAGCAGAATTAGCACAGACGTGCCGCTCTTGACTCTCTGACTAGTGCTCCCTCTTCCATGCTATGCCATATTTTGTGGCCCTGGCAGTTTGCCAATGCCAGCTACCAATATGGGAAGAGGGACTTCCATCAGAGACTTCACACTGTTTAAATTTTAGGAAGGTTCCAGAAAACAGAGGCTATTAGATATCTCTTCATTAAATACCAGGAAAGTACCCTAAATGCTGGTGTGTGACTCTCTCATTGTATTTATTCAAAAGTTACTGTCTTAAGTCATCCACTTGGCTTGACAAGTTAAATGTTGTAGAATTTTGTGGTTATTGTTTTTAGTTAAGAGCTCTAGAATAAGAAAAATAAACAGGTAGGATAAGGAACTCATTCTAAGATGGAAACCTATAGAACTGACATACACGATTAGTAGTATCCATTTTTGGAGAATACAATACGGAAAAGAAATAGCAAGAAGGGGGCACTTTCTAGTACAGTGCAGAACTTAAATCCAGTATGCCGTGAGGAGAAATTCAGGGAATAAGACCTGCAGAGAGAAGACAGACACAAGGAAAAGGGAATGGTGTCAGGTGAATTTGCCTAGAGGTCCAAGAGTAATCCAAGAGGATACGGTGGCGGGGTGGGGAGGCTCCCTAAAGACCGTTAAAGAAAAGGAAGGTGTCTGTAGACAGTGGGGCTCCATGGAACAAGAAAGCATTGGGGATAGCGATCCCTTTCTACTCTTAAAACCAATGATTATTAAAAAGTTAATGAGAGGGGAAGTAAAAAGGAGCAGAAGCTTTCAAGAGAAAAATGAAAGACTTCAAGAGAAATGGGAGCTTAGAAAAGACTGCTTTTCTTGCATCCTGCTGTCCTGCCACTATTACACTTGTCCCAGGGAACTAGGGGCACTTTTAGGATCTGACTAGAGTTGCGACTCCCCAACAATCACTTCCTCGCCTACGGAGAGGCCCCCAATGGCAACCTACGTTGATACGCTCTTAGGCAAAGGTAGCAGAAGCTAAGGCTTAGAAGAGAAGTTGAATAGAGCAACTGCTTCAGAATGGAGCTCAAATCAGAATACAGCAAAACTCCGGGGGATCTGGCTGGGTCGCTGTCTTGCCACATTTGAGCTGCTGCCTGTACTTCCTGTAATGGCTGTTATGCTTCGAGGCATTTACACTTCTCTCTATGAACTGTCATTCTCTGTGGCCAGTATTGAATATTCAGCCCGTCAACTTTTGTTTATTTAACTGTTATGCCTAACTTTGATCCTCATTATTTACTTTATTTTTTTGTATATTTTATTGATTATGCTACTACAGTTGTCTGATTTTTTCCTCCCTTTTTCCCCTCTGCCCTGCACCCCATCCCATCATCCCCACGTCAACATTTTCCTGCCACCACTTTCCCCAGCCCCACCGCTCCCTGCCTCCCACCCTCACTCCTTCCCCCATTTGGCTTTGTTGAGGGGTCCTTTATGCATGTTCCTTGAGGACCCTTCCCCTCCCTTTCCCCTGCCATCCCCCTTCCTCCTCCCCACTGGTTACTGTCAGTTTGTTTTTTATTTCAGTGTTGCTGGTTCTGTTTGGCTTGCTTGTTTGTTTTGTTGATTAGGTTCCACTTATAGGTGAGGTCATATGGTCTCTGTCTTTCACTGCCTGGCTTATCACTTTCTTTATAGTGAGTACAATGAAACATGTCTTCCTCCTGTATGTATATCTGGGGCTCTTTTCACGTAGAAGATGCTGTGCTATCAAGAAAGACCTTGCATGGATAACAGTCTTCACATCTCTTACCGTGCACAATAAATTTTTATCTATGGTTCTTTCTCAGAGAAAAATAAGCCCAATGGGCTTTCTTACTAAGACTTTATTAACATTGTTTTCTAAACACTTACAGGTAGTGCTGGAACACCCGTCACTTTTAATGAAAATGGAGATGCTCCTGGGCGCTATGATATCTTCCAGTATCAAATAACCAACAAAAGTACAGAATACAAAATCATTGGGCACTGGACCAATCAGCTCCATCTAAAAGCAAGTATCAATATCTATGCACATTAACAGATATTGTTCTCAAAGAGGAACACTTTATTTTTAGGCATATGACTTTTGTTCGAGTACCTTTTCTTATAAATAAGTTTTTCAAAAATGTACCATTTGATCCTACCTTCCACCTTCAACTTTGAAATGTCATGGAAAGTCTTAAATATCTGCTCCAGAATTCCGATATTTATAGGGATCCAATGAAAGGTTTTTTCTTTTAATGGACTATATATACACACTTAGGGAAATTTTGCCCTTTTCTGGAAGACTTGCTTGTTCAGATCTTTGTATACGGTGTGTGTATGTGTGTGTGTTGGAGAGTGGGTCACAGAGTTTGCCAGTATGTATAGACCAGCCTGAAGCGGAGTCCTAGGTCCTGGGGGTGGTGCCAGACACAGCTGGGCATTTGCCTCCCCAGGTACCACACTGCCCCGGGGCGCTATCGTCTCCTGCAGGGGTTTGGTGGGGACTGGGGGAGGGGAGTGGCGTGTGGGATAGCTGAGGGCAGAGGAACCGTTTTAGATGTGCCTGGTTGGTGGGAAGCCCTCCAAGGGGCTCTCCTAGGGAAGGCATCTTGGAGGAGGGGAGAGCTGCTTCTGGCTGCATGCACCAATCAGAAGGGGCTCTGGAGCAGAAAACCAGCCTTGAACTTGATGGACAGGGGAGGTCCCGGAAGTCACAGGCACAGGGCTGGCGATGGTAGCATGGGGAGGGTGTACGGGTGGTTGGAGCAGTGTCTGTGTACCACTGGGTAAGGAGTTATTTCACATTGGAACAGCCCTTGGCACCATACCAGTGCTCACTGGCTTCTTTGGGTATAAAGCAAGGGGGCTACTCTGTACTCTCAGCTAAGGATGGGCATTCTTTCATTCACTATCTCTTCTACATCTATAATATAGGACTATTTTCAGAAATTGAGTGGCTGAGGAATTGCTACAACAGTAGTATTTCCTCTATAGGCAATAAGATGCTTTTAAAATGCTTCAAATGAACTAGAAGCACATTCTTCTATTGTTCTCTTGTTTTAATTTGTATTCCACTCTTTTCTTCAATGAAAGTATCTCCTCTCCTTGATTCTCAAAGCTACCATAACACTGTGAGAATTGAGTTCATTTCCTAAATCAATAATGAAGTTCATTTCCTAGCTACAGCTTATCCTAGCTGAAAGGTAAAAGCTGATGATATACATGAGGGCAGGAGTGAGATCATTCTTGTCTCTATGTGTAACATGTACACATGTGCTTTCATGTGTTTGCAGCCACTCAAAAGACACCGATTTAGTATTTTATGCATTTTCACTTCCATATGTCCAAATATATCCCCTGCAGTGGTATGTTTATGCAGCTTCAGTCACCAAAGTTCTCAGAAAAGGAGATGGTAATAACAAAAATAGGGTATACATGATTTATTGTCTCCAAAATGACTTCCTGGTGATTAGCACAGTTCTGCATTGAATGATGCGCAAAGACAACACCTGTTGCCACTACTGTCGCACGATGTGTGACCCTCTGTCTACAGTTTACTACGTGTAGCAGCCTCACGAAATCAGACCCATTGCCCTGCAACTCAAGCTGCCATTTACCCACATGCATCTTTAACAACTCTACAGGTTATTGACAATAACCTGAAAACCAGTAGCTTTTGTCCAAAGCCCTTTTGAAAGTGGAACTATGTGAAATAGACTAAACATGACAAAGAAAATTTGATAAGGACTAAAATGGGAAGCTACGTTTCATCTGACTTTTATTAATGCCAAACTGCCTATTATCGTCTTATGATTAGGGCTTTGCATAACAAAATTAAATGGTTGAAAAATATGTGTACTCCTATATAATACCATGATACTTCAAATAATTGTATACTCAAGTACACATACACATCTCTCTATATACGCATGATATATTTATTATAAAACTTTATATTGGATTGCAAGCTGATCTTTTATGTACACTTAATGGTGCATGAAAGTTTTATGTTTATTATTGTGTTATTGTTCATAAAATACATCAAACTGTTCATAAGAATTATTTCTCAAGCATGATTATGATCATTCATAAGATAGCAGTGATCGTTCCACTGACATAGAGAGAGTGAATCTCTGAGAAGAAAAGAGTGAATTAGACTATGGGGAGCGTTTACGTTGATTGTGTTACATTCTGGAATTTATCAGGACAAACTAAATACTGTTTTTCCTTGGCTGTTGGATCAATTCTCCACTTGAAGGTAGAGTGAGGGGTGCTTGGAAAATGACCGATTTATTAAAATTCTGCTTACAACTTGAGCAAGGCACCAAACAAACTCTGCCCCATTTCATCATAAGTAAAATGGAAACATTAGAGGCACCTACTTTAGTTGGTAGTAATAAGAATTAAATCATTCTTATTACAACAAAATGTAGATCAAGGAGCATAAGTGTAGGCAAAGGAACAGATAATGATGATGACAGGTGCCCTTTGCTGCACAGCTATCATGTGCCAGTCACCTGTTTAACCATGTAAGAGCCCCAGGACATTGGGGTTATGTGCTCCGCTGTCAGTTAAGGAACTGACATCAAGCATTTCATCCAGTGCCTAACACACATGAAATCCATAAACATTTCCTATTATGAATTCAATATCTCATGATTCTGTGTGGTCACTGGGAGGTATGATAATGTGTGTGGTGAGTACAGAAGTGAAGGTCTTTATTAGACGAGGCTCCTCCTTTTAGAAAGATTGCTATTAGAAAGTTCCATACAGAGGGCCAAGAAACTTATGAAAGGATGCTCAGCATCACTAGCCATCACACAGATGCAAATTAAAACCACAGTGAGATACCACTTCACACCAGACAGAATGGCCATCATAAACAAATCAACAAACAACAGGTGCTGGTGAGGATGTGGAGAAAAGGGAACCCTAGTGCACTGTTGGTGAGAATGCAGATTGGTGCAGCCACTGTGGAAAACAGTATGGAATTTCCTCAGAAAACTAAAACTGGAACTGCCTTTTGACCCAGCAATTCCGCTGCTGCGATTATACCCTAAAAATCTGGAAACACCAATTCAAAAGAAACTGTGCACCCCAGTGTTCATAGCAGTACAATTTGCAATAGCCAAGTGTTGGAAGCAAGCTAGGTGCCCATCAGTAAATGAGTGGATCAAAAAACTGTGGTGCATTTACACAATGGAATACTATGCTGCAGAAAGAAAGAAAGAGCTTCTACCATTCGCAACAGCACGGATGGATCTGGAGAGCATTATGCTAAGTGAAATAAGCCAGGTGGCGAAAGACAAATACCATATGATTTCACCTGTAAGTGGAGACTAATCAACAGAACAAACAAGCAGGTAAAGCAGAGACATTGAAGTGAAGAACAAACTGAGTGAACAGAGGAGAGGGGGGAGGGGAAGATGGGTGGAAAGAGGGGAAGGATGGTCAAGGAACATATATGGGGGACTCAGGGACAAAGCCAAGGGGGGTGGGATCAAGGGTGTGGGGTGGGGATGCGAGGGGCAGGGGGAGTGGTGAGGGGGCAATGGACAAAACTGTACTTGAACAACAATAAAAAATTAAAAAAAAGAAAAAAGAAAGCTCTGAGTGAATCTTCACATTTCAAATGCTTACCATTTGTCCTCACAACTCATTGTTTATGCCCATCTTTAATATTGCTCTTAATGCATGAGAAAATCTATCTGCATTTAGAAAGTAAACTTTATGTAAAATAAATATATAGTTTTTTATAGTAGCATGTGGCTACTTCTTGTCACCTAGGTGGTTGATAAGTTCCTTCTGTGCTCATATTCTGTACTAAGTCTTGCGATTAGCGTAAATAAGTGGTCCCTGCTCTCAGGTTGATCAGACTAATAATTCTAGCACAATGAGGTAGTTGCACTGATGAAGGCGTGCACATGGATTTTCAAGGGTAGCAAAGAGAGGTTGCCAATCTGGTCTTACTGTTGGGAGAAGGGGTTGTTGAGGGTCAGGGAAGGGTACTCCTCCCCATACACTCCATCTCACTTTATTCTATTAAACCAGGTCGACAACAGATTTCACACTCTCAGTGGTAAACATTTATCAGCCAATTATTGGACTAAATTCTGCTTATTTTCAAAGAACCAGATTTTCTGACTGAATTCAACTGTAGCATAATTTTGTAGAGAAAGTGTATAATTAATCATATATGAGTGCAACAAATTTGTCCTGAATATATCTTAGTGGAGTGAAGGAATTTTTAATACAGATAGGTTATTCTTTTCTTTTATGATGTGTTTTAGTTTCTCAAAAGCATTGCCTTTATTATTTCAAAAATTATTGTTTCTTTTTCTTTTCTATGGAACTAACATATGTTCTTCATTTAGCAATTACCATCAGTTAATATAAATTGTTTATGTTGATTTAGGGTTTTTATTCAGTAACTCAGTCCACGCATGAAAATTGTATCATCTGCCTGAGAATGAATTTGATTCATTAGGCCTCTCCATTTTATTAGGCTGACTTTCTCAAGAGACAGTGGTCCTTATTAGTGATTACAGAACCTACTGTAATCTAGAGGTTCAGAGCAGAGAGCAAAGCCTGACCTGAGAAGGAGCAGCCATCTGCTGCCGCGAGCCCACGGGGAGAGGGCATATCGGGGTTACTGGGTGGGCCTAAAATCACTCAAGGCTCACATTTTTATTCTTCCAATGGGAGCCACTTTTGTTTTTTGTTTTTTTTTGGCATTACTGTAGGAAAGAGACATATGTTTTGTTTTCTTATCTTTTTATTCAAGTAAATAATTTGAAGACACATAAAAATATTAAAGGTCAGTGCCTTCATGAATGCCTCAACTGTAGTTAGGACTGGCATAGTGTCAATTGGAAAGGGTGCTTTGAAGAAGAAGGGCTTCATTAACCCTGATTTACCTTTTCAGCGGGCCATTCCATAGACGAGTGTAACTCTTGATAAGGTACTGAATTGTGAGCCTCAGTTTTCTCATCTGTTAAATGGGGATAGTAAATGGACTTACTTTGAAGATTAAATGCATTGTAATAGAGTGGTCAAGAACAAGACCTTAAAACCAGAAAGACGATGTTCGAATTCCAACTCCCCATTTATCAGTCCTATAGCCTTGGATACATTATTTTTACCTCTCTTGGTCTCAGGTTCTTCATCTACATGGAAACAACCATAACTACTTCATAGAGTTTTAGGGACAATTAAAGAAAATTACATATATCAATATCCTAGAACATTGCCTGACACATGCTCAGTGTTAAATGAGTATGGTAATAATAGTTTTGTTTTGTTTTGTCAGTATAACTGGGCTACTACAGAGGATCTATAATGGGTAGTTTTGTTTGAATTGGACTCATGGATACAGAGAACAGACTGACAGCTGTTAAAGGGGTGGGGGTTGGAGACTAGGTGAGAAGGATGAAGGGAGAAAAAGAGAGAGAGAGAGAGGGGAAGAAAGGAAAGAAGGAAAGAAGGAAGGAAGGAAGGAAGGAAGGAAGGAAGGAAGGAAGGAAAGAAGGAAGGAAAGAAAGAAGGAAAGAAAGAAAGAAAGAAAGAGAGAGAGAAAGAAAGAGAGAGAAGGAAGAAAAAAAAGAAAAGAAAGGAAGAAGGAAGGAAGGAAGGGAGGGAGGAAGGGGAGAGGGAGAGAGGGAGGGAGGGAGGGAAAGAAAGACTCATGGACACTGACAACAGTATGGAGATTGCAAGGAGGAAGGGGGTGGAGGGAGATAGAAGACGGTAAAGGGGGCATAAATGATGATGCAAGCAGATTTGACTTGGGGTAGTAAACATGCAATACAATATACTGATGACGTATTGTAGAATGGTATAACTGAAACCTATATAACTTTATTAACCAGCGTCACCCCAGTAAATTCAATAATATAAAAATGAGTATTTCAATCTGAAATACCATTTATGTGAAAACTTTTCTGCATTTATCTTGATGTTCTGAGCAGGGAGTAACTGTAAAAAGGTGTACATACATGCATATACCATGAAAACTTGTCTGTGCATACATAATAAGCTTCAAATGTTTATTTTGGTATGCAAAATAAATGAATGCCATGATCCAATTCTTTGGAGACACTGAGCAAAATTTCTGGTGAAATTTAGCTCCATCAAATCTGTCTTTCCTAGGTGCCTATAGTATAGTACTTATAACATGATATATTTTTTTAAACATCTGCACTTTTAAAAAAAGATTTTATTTATTTTATTTTTAGACAGAGGAGAAGGGAAGAGAAAGAAAGGGAGAGAAACATCAATGTGTGGTTGCCTCTCACATGCCCCCCAGGGACCTGGCTTGCAACCCAGGCATATGCCCTGACCTGGGAATTGAACCGGCGACCCTTTGGTTTGCAGGCCGACACTCAATCCACTTAGCTACACTAGCCAGGGCATAACGTGATATTTTAATTGAATATATTTGTTTACCTATACATGGCCAGTCAAATACATACTATACTGGGATTTCCTCAATTTGCTGGGAATACAGAAAGAGAGAGTTTCCTCATTTGCCTCATGCATTTACTATTTTGGATAAACATCAAAAGTTTTTAAACAAAATAATTAGATTTATTAATTTCATAGAGGAACAGTTTTTCTATAGTGAAGGATAGTGAAATAGTCTTGAAATAGGAATGAGTTGAAAGGAGTCAAACAGTGCTTGAGGGGTGATTTGACCTTTCATTTGCTTTGACTCTTAGGAATCAAGCATTTTCTCTTTGCCTCTGTTTCTCCATTAACAAAGTTGGCTGCATTTGAAAATTTTCTTTCATATTAACATCAGTTCATATAAGATAGTCATCTCTTTGATGCAAGCATTGTGTATAGGGCTCCCTTCCCTATGAAATGAATTTGAAGTCAATTCCCTGAGACCTTTTACTACATTCCAATAGAACATGAAATGCCACTATAAATGCTTTTATACTCTATTCTGAAAATAATTTGTTCTACTTCCTTTCCTAATTACAAGATGATTCAATGTCAAAGCTATGTATTTGTTTATTAGATAGAAATTTATTGTTTTCAAAAAATGTTAGTTTTGGTTAGTACTGTTATCAATGTTTATGAGAAAACAAGCACTTGGCAAATTCATGTTTTTGACATATTGAGCAAATGTCAAAGTGATTAACTTTTAACTACACTCTTGCCAAGCCAAGAGTAGGTGTTCAATAAGTATTTGTTGAATATGTGATTAATGTTATTCTAGTTTCTAAATGCTGACTGAATATGGAGCAATGATCCAGGATCATTGATTAGAGAGTGGACTGCTTGTGTGCCGGTTATTTATTCAGTGACTGCTCACTGCCAGGCAGGATGCTAAACCTTCGAGGAGTGCAAGGTTCAATGAAATACGCTTCCAGACATCAGAGGATTTACAATCTATTAAAGGCAATGCTGTACTTGACTTTAACTGTAATAAAAGTATAATTAGACAGGTACAGATTAAAGAATACACTATAAATTCAGAAGATATAATGGTTACCTTCAACTTAGGGGACTGGACAAATTTTCTTGACAGATAAAATTCAAGCTGGATTTTAAATTACTTTGGTGACCAGAAGTGGTTGGAAGAGTATATAGACCATGGAAAAAGCATCCATTCAAACATCTATCTACCCATTTATTCCAGAATGAAGTGCCTCCAATGGGCCATTGTCTTGCTAGGTGCTGGAATAGTTAAGGTGAATTTCAGAGTCAATCCCTAGTGTCACTCCTAAGTTAATAGTGCCATTAAGGAGCAGAATCCCATACCTCTTTTATGAATCCTTAATTCATCTGGCAACATTCCTTTATTCTTGTTAATCTCCAAAACACATTCTTATTAGCAGAGTAGGATCAGCATCTCCAAGGAAGCAGATTCTATCTTGGTCTGGAAACTGGAGAATTAAGGAACTCTTCTGATATGTTTTTCATTATCCCCAAGGAGATAGGTTGGGAAGACCCTAACATGTGGATGACCTTATAGGAGAGGTCTAACATTCAGAAGTCCCATACCATTCATATTCTTGCCCATGACATTTTCAGAGCTTTCTAGCCTCTGCAGGACTTCATAAGTGCCGAGTGGCTTCTGATGCCTGCCTTTGAGAAGCGATACTCATTGGGTGGGTCAGCCGACCCTGCTTACACATGGACTTCACAATGCCAGTTGGAAGAGCATCAATAAAGATGAGGACCGTTACCTATGTTTTCACAGGGAAAAAGAAAAGGGAAGTTAATTTGCGGGATGAGGGAGATCCCTAACGGTTAGAACAGAGGACAATCTGAGCAGAGGACATCATGGGGATTGAAGAAAGATGGCTCGAAGCTAAATTTTATAGGGTCTCAAATACTAAGAGATCACATGTTGGCATTCTTTATGCTACAATGAGCTTTCCCATGGAGATGTGTTCAGCTAAATGTAGACTGGTTGGAGAAGAGATTGTTTCTTTACTACTAAGTAAAGCTGTGATTAAGAATTAATTTCTTTCCGATGTTATCTAATTGACAGATTCTGTCTGCCTGATCTATTCATCTCCTTGGTTTGTGCCTTATTTCCATAAGATATTTAAAAGGACTTCATTATAGTAAGATAACCAATCAAACAAACAAGTGAGGGAATTGGGAAGAAGGAATAGAGTTAATAAATTTTAGTTAGTAGTCAAGTGTTATTTTATCATCAGTAATTATAGCCAATAGATTCCTCTAGGCTGTTCAGTAGAGTAAGAATTGATCATAGTACTATTTTAAGAACATACAAAATTATGCCATATAAAATATAACTTAATCTGATTAAGAACTGAGAAACCAGATTCAGTCATCTGGATCTATTCCAGCATCAGCTCTTGGGGTAATTTAATAGCATCTCGGGAATCTAGTATCAGAGCATTTGTATCAGGAAAATATAAGTAGGGCACTAAAAATAAGAAAAGTCACAAATACTTAATTAGTTATTTCAATAAAAAATAATGAAAACAGCAGAAAAGGAAAAGAAAGCAAAAAAATAAAAATAAAGCCAAATTAGAAAAGGCAAATCAAAGAATATGATGTAAAGAACATAACATAAAGTAGAAAATGCCTCTTTATACCAATACCGAAGAGTGGCAAAGGAAAATGGAGACTCTAGACTCTTGTGGGGATAGTAAAGTCATAGAAATTATAATAAATGATATATTAATTCTTATTTTAACCTCATGAGGAGTAAACTAAGTGGAATTTTATCATAATGAGTAGAATAAGTAAGCTTAAAGTAAGGCTTACTTAACTGGTAAAAAATTATTTCCTTATGGTAGATAAGCTAACATATATGTGACCCCTGTATCCTACGGTACTTTTAAAAAGCTCAGTGGAGCTCAGGCTGGTGTGGCTCAGTGGATTAAGTGCTGACCTCAACCACCCAATCAAAAGGTCACTGGTTCGATTACAAGTTAGGGCACATGCCTGTGTTACAGCAACCGACTGATGTTTCTCTCATACGCCTATGTTTCTCTCCCTCTTTTTCGCCCTCTCTTCCCCTCTCTCTAAAAATAAATTAGTAAATAAAATATTTAAAAGTGTTTTTTAAAAAAGCTCAACGGACACATCAACATTCTGTAGAATCTACAATGGACAAGAGAGTGACAAGATTAAAAAGTATTATATGCAAATATAATATGTAGCCCCTGTTATAGAAGTCAGTACCTGATAAGAGCATCAAGCTAAAATAAAGTTAATATGTCTGTTGACTGAATCAAAAGTTTAATGTGCCATCTTTCCTCAAAGCTTCCACTATTTAAGTAAAAAAAAAAAAAAAAAGAGTAGAGCCACAGCAGGAATTTTTCCCAAGCCCTTTCACCATTTTACTGAGGTTATGTATCTTTATCTCCAAGTAAAGTTGCAGAAATGCACAATTGTGTGTAAACTCAGCAGTTGAGACATAATATAATATTCTTTATTTAAACTCATAAATAAAAGACAGAGGTATATAACAATGTCACAATGACACAACAAGGACACAGAAAAATACTAAATTTTACTAGTATTTCATTGGTTTTATTTGTTGCAAAATCATTTTAAATTAAACTTCCTATTTTGAGGTAATTATAGACTCACATGCAGTTATGAGAAATAATAAAGAACCCATGTTCCCTTTACTCTGCACCCCTCCAATAATAACTTCTTTAAAAACTAAACAGACACTTTTCCAAGGAGCGCATACCGAAGGCTAACAGATATACGAAATAATGTCCAACATCACTTGTTTTAAGGGAAATGCAAACCAAAATCATAATGAGATACCGTGCCACATCTGTTGGAATGGCTAGTATCAGTAAGACAAGAAATAACAAGTTTCAGAGAAAAATGTAGGTTGGTGCAGTCACTATGAAAAACAGTATGGAGGTTACTCAAAAAATTAAAAACAGAGTTATCATATGACCCAGCCATCCGTCTTCTGGGTATCTATCCCCAAAATTTGAAAACATTTATTCATAAAAATGTAAGTAGCCCTATGTTCATTGCAGCATTACTCACAATAACCAGGCGTCCTTCGACAGATGATTAGATAAAAAAGATGCAGTACATATACACAATGGAAAACTTCTCAGCCACCAAAAAGACGAAATATTGCTATTTGTGACAACATGGATGCATCTTAAAAATACTGTGCTAAATGAAAAGGGTCAAATGGAAAAGTACAAGACCATATGCTTTCACACATGTGTGGGATGTAAAACATAAAACAACAAATGAACAAACAAAACAAGAAAACAAAAACGAACTCATAGATACAGACAACAGAATGGTAGGTACCAGAGGGAAAGGGGGTGAGGGGAGGAAGAAGAGAACACAGGGGGTCAAATACAAAGTGACGGAATGAGACTAGGCTTGGGGTGATGTGCACACAGTAGAGTGTACAGATGTTGTATTATAAATTTCTACACCTGAAATTTATAAAATATTATTAAACAATGTAACCTCAAGAAGTTTTATGTTTAAAAATGAGAAAAATAAAATAGGCAGAAAAAGAATTTATAGTGTATGGTGTTATCACAGCCAGGAAATTGACATGTATAGAATCTACAATGCTATTCAGGTCTCTCCAGTTTCACTTTAACTTATTTATGTGTGTGTTTGTGTGTATTTAGTTCTATGCAATTTTGTTGCCTGTGTAGCTCCCAGCTTAGTCAAGTTGAACATCTCCATCACCACAAAGACCCCTCATGTTGCCCTCATATATAGCCACCCTCACTTGCCCTCCATACACCTCCCTGCCCCCTAGTGTGTGGTAACAGCTAATATGTTCTCTATTTCAATAAATTTATAATTTCAAGAATGTTATATAAATATAATTATACTGGATGTAACACTTCAGGTTTGGCTCTTTTTCACTCAGCACAATACCCTTTGATAAAATTTATCAAAGTTGTAGCCTTCCTTTTAATTGCCGAGTATTATTCTGTGGTATAACCATTTGCCTTTGAAAGACACCTGCAAAATAATTATGAAGAAACCTGCCATGAGTACATGTATTTGTTGAGTACATATATGTAGCAAGAAAAAACAGGGAAGAGTAATGTCTTATCTCAGAAATCATTTTTATATAACAGTTTTAAAAGTTATATTTAACCTTCTAATATAGGATATTGTCAAAAAATCATGGAGGAAAACTTTATTGCTATGGTATATATCTCGATCACTCATAACCTCACACAGTAACCCCTTGGCTGTGGTACACTTAATACAGCTGCAGCAAAGGTACTGAAGTGAAAAAGTTTCCATTTAAAAGTAATACTGCCTGGGTCTAGGTCCTTTTAAAATCAAAGACTGTGAAAATAGACCTACATTCTTTCCTTTTGTGCTTTGCCTTTCTATCTTTTCTATCAATATTACACTACAATTGCTGTCTGCAGCGCTAAAACCAAACTCTTACTGTGTTTCCAAGACTTCCTAAATGTTGTTCCAGATGTATAATTAAGTTGTTCAAACTCTCTGCTAGGCTTTTCTGTAACTAGTTTTCATTTGACTTAGTTTTGTAGCTGTCAGTTCCATTGGTGCTTCTCTTTTTTTTTTATTCAGGCTATTTCTTTAGACTCCAAAATTTAGATATGACTTCTAGATGAAGCCACTATATATTTTTTTAGTCTAATGATCTAACGTCTTCATAAAATTTTTCTCTAGAAATCCTAAATGGACACTGAGGTTGGCATATGCTTTATACTTCTTTTAGTAAGATTACACTTTAAACTTGGCAACTATGAATTAATTCATAGTTCCTTAAACTTGGGCAACTAGTTACTCTGCCCTTAAATTTAGTTTGTCAAAGAGTCAAATGATTTTAAAAAATAGTTTTCTTAAAATATTTGATAGGATGTGGTTTCATGGGGCTTAACGAACGAAGCAACTTGAAGGACAGACCTTATGAAGTCCTGCGATGATTTGAAAACATAATAACAAGCTAGGATTTAGCCTGATTTTAGCCTGAGTTCTCACTAATCTTCAAAATTGTGTTTTATTACTTAATATTTATGGCTTCAACTTCCATATTTATAAAATTAAGAATTTAATATAGGTAATCACTAGAATTTTATCCAGATCAGTTATTATCTAACTGGATACTTCAGTTAATAAAAGTTATATTAAAGCGTATTTTCATGTTTGTTTACTTACTGTTTTTTATTTTATTTTTATGTATATATTTTATTGTATGTTTCCATTACCACTTATTCCCCTTATATCGTCTCCCACCTCTACCAAACCCCTCACTCCCACAGTCACTACACATTGTCCAGGTCCATGAGTCCTTTTTCTTCTTTCTTGGTCCCTCTACCCCCTAACCCCACCCCCAGAGCTGTCAACTCGTCATTATCTGTCATCCTGTCTCTGTTGTGCTTGTTAGTTCAGTTTGCTCATTAGATTCCACATATGAGTGAAGTCATATGGTATTTGTGTTTCTATGACTGTTTTCTTTCACTTAGCATAATATTCTATAGGTCTGTCCATGCAGTCGCAAAGGGTAAAAATTTCTTCTTTTTTATGCCTGAGTAGTATTCCATTGTGTAAATGTACTGTAGTTGTTTTATCCACTTCTCTACCAGTGGACACTTGGGCTGTTTCCAAATCTTGGTGATTGTAAATAATGCTGCAATGAACATAGGGGTGCTTATATTCTTTCTAATAATTTCTGTTTTGGGTTTCTTCGGATAAATTCCCAGAAGTACAATCACTGGTTCATAAGACAGTCTATAGATTCAACGCAATTCCTATCAACATACCAATGACATATTTCACAGAGCTGGAACAAATATTTCAAAAGTGCATATGGAAACACAAAAGAACCTAAATAGCCTCAACAATCTTGAGAATGAAGAACAAATTTGGGGGAATCACGCTACCTGATATCAAACTATACTTCAAAGCCATAGTAATCGAAACAACATGATACTGGCATAAAAACAGACATATAGAGCAATGGAACAGAATGGAAAGGCCAGAAATAAGCCCATGCCTCATAGTCAATTATTGTTTGACAGAAGAAGCAAGTACACACAATGAGCTAAAGATTGTTTATTCAATAAATGGTGTTGGGGAAATTATATGAAAGTAGAAAATGAAACTAGTACACCTTCTTACACTGCACACAAGAATAATTCAAAATGGATTAAAGACTTAAATGTTAGATACAAAACCATAAAAACTCAGAAAAAAACATAGGCAGTAAAGTTTGGACCTTACTCATAGCAATGATTTTTCTGAAATAGCTCCTCAGGCGAGGGAAATGAAAGAAAAATTAAACAAATGGGACTACATCAAACTAAAACACTTTTGCACAGCAAAGAAAACCATCAACAAAATAAAAAGATAACCCATGGAATGGGAGAACATATTTGATAATACATCTGGTAAGGGGTTAATGTCCAAAACTTATAAAGAACTTATAAATCTCAGCTAAGCAGGGAAGGTGCAGGGTGGGGGGATTGAGCAAAAAGGAAAAAGGACCCACGGACATGGACAACGGTGTGGTGATTGCTAGGGGGAGAGAGGAATAAGGAGTTAAATGGTAATGGAAAAAACATACAATAAAGATTAAATTTTTAAAAAGAACTTACAAAACTCAACACCAAAAAATAATCCAATTAAAAAATGGGCAAACTACCTGAATAGACACTTCTCCAAAGAGGACATACAGATGGCCAATAGACATGAAAAGATGCTCAATGTCACCGATCATCAGAGAAATGCAAATTAAAACCACAGTGAGTATCACCTCACATGGATCAGAATGGCTAACACCAATAAATCAACAAACAAGTGCTGGCAAGAATGTGGAGAAAAGGGAACCCTAGTGCACTCTTGGTGGGAATGCAGACTGGTGCAGCCACTGTGGAAAGCAGAATGGAGTTACCTCAAAAAATTAAAAATGGTACTTACTTTTTTTTAGATTTAAAAGATAGTTGAATAAGTTTAGGGCCTCAGTCATTAATCTATACAGAGGTGATGGTACAGGTAAACCTCACTAGTATTTAAAAAATCAAAAGTCTTTTATATAATTAATAATGCATCTTATTTATTACTTTTTAATTTTATTGTTGTTCTATTACAGTTGTCCCAATTTTTCCCATTGTTCTCCACTGCCCTATCCATTCCCGCTTCCGCAGTCAACCCCTACCCTGTTGTCCATGACCATAGACCATTTATACATGTTCATTGACTAGACCTTACACTTCCTTTCCTCCCTACCCGCTCCCCGCCCCCCTCTCCCCGCCATGATCATTGTCAGTCTGTTCCTTGTTTCCATGCCTCTGGTTCTATTTTGCTCATTTGTTTGTTTTGTTCATTAGGTTCCTCTTATAGGTGAGATCATATGGTGTTTGTCTTTTCCCACCTGGCTTATTTCACTTAGCATAATACTCTGCAGTTCCATCTGTGCTGTTGCAAAAGGTAGGAGTTCCTTCTTTCTTTCTGCTGTGTAATATTCCATTGTGTAAATGTGCCACATTTTTTTGATCCTCTCATTTACTGATGGGCACTTAGGCTGTTTCCAGCACTTAGCTATTGTAAATAACACTCCTATGAACAGTGTACACCTAGTGGGGTGTACAGGTTCTTTTGAATTGATGTTTCAGGGTTCTTAGGGTATAACCCCAGCAGTGGAATTTCTGGGTCAAAAAGCATTTCCATTTTTAGTTTTTTTAGGAAATCCCATACTATTTTCCACAGCGGCTGTACCAGTCTGCATTCCCACTAACAGTGCACTAGGGTCCCTTTTCTCCATATCCTCACCTGCACTTGTTCTTTGTTGATTTGTTAATGATGACCATTCTGACTGGTGTGAAGTGGTATCTCATTGTGGTTTTAATTTGCATCTCTTTGATGGCTAGTGATGCTGAGTATCCTATGTCTCTGGGCCCTGTGTATATCCTCCTTGGAGAAGTGTCGGTTCAGGTCCTTTGCCCATTTTTTAATTGGATTGTTTGTCTTCCTGGTGTTGAGTTATATGAGTTCTTTATATATTTTAGAAATCAAACCCTTTCCGAGGTATTGTTGGTAAATATGTTTTCCCATATGGTTGGCTCTCTTTTCATTTTGATGATGTTTTCTTTAGCCTGGCAGAAGCTTTTTAGTTTGATGTAGTCCCATTTGTTTATTCTTTCCTTTATTTTCTTTGCCCTAGGAAATATGTCATCAAAAATATTGATGTGTGTGGTATCTGTAATTTTACTGCCTTTATTTTCCTCCAGGACTTTTATGGTGTCACAGCTTAAGTCTTTTACTCACCGTGAATTTATTCTTGTGTATGCTGTAATTTGGTGGTTGAGTTTCACTTTTTTACATGTAGCTGTCCAGATCTACCAGCACCATTTATTGAAGAGGCTATTTCAACTCCATTTTATGCACCTGCTCCCTTTGTCAAATATTAATTGACCATGGAGACCTGGGTTTATTTCTGGGATCTCCATTCTGTTCTATTGATCTATGTGTCTGTTCTTATGCCAGTACCAGACTGTTTTGATTACAGTGGCCTTGTAATATAGTTTGTTATCAGGTATTGTGATCCCTCCTACTTTGTTCTTCCTTCTCAAAATTGCTGAGGCTATTTGGAGTCATTTTTGGTTCCATATAAATATTTGAAATATTTTTTCTAAATCTGAGAAATATGACATTGGTATTTTAATAGAGATCATATTGAATCTATATATTGCTTTGGGTAGTATAGACATTTTAATGATGTTAATTCTTCCAATCCATGAACATGGTATATGCTTGCATTTTTTTGTATCTTCCTTAATTTCTTTCCTCAGTATTCTGTAGTTTTCTGAGAATAAGTCTTTTACCTCCTTGGTTAAATTTAGTCCTAGGTACTTTATATTTCTTGTTGCTATGAACATGGGATTTTTTCCTAGCTTCTGTTTCTGATATTTCCTTATTAGTACACAAAATGCCTTCGATTTCAGAATATTGGCTTTGTAACCTGCTATTTTGCCAAATTAACTGATTAGGTTAGGTTGAGTAGTTTTTTTGGTGGAGCCTATAGAACTTTCTGTGTGCACCAGGTTATTCAACCTTTTGGCACATCTGGGCCATAGTGGAAGAAGAAGAGTTGTCTTAGGCCACATATTAAATACACAAAAACTAATGAATGCTGGTGAGAAAAAAAAAGTTTTTAAGTATATTTACAGTTTTGTATTGGGCCACATTCATAATCTTCCTGGGCTTCATGCAGCCCGTGGGCCACGGGTTGGACACCCCTGATACTATCATGTTATCTGAAAATAATCACAGTTTTACTTCTGCATTTCCAATTTGGGTGCTTTTTTATTTCTTTTTCTTGTATGATCACTGTATCAAGAACTTCCAATACTATGTTGAATAGATGTAGTAAAAGAGGACACCCTTGTCTTGTTCCTGATCTTAGGGGGAAAGCTTTTAATTTTTGCCCATTGGTATGATGTTGGCTGTAGGTTCCTCGTATATGGCCTTTCTTATGTTGAGGTATGTTCCCTCTACTCCTACTTACTGAGTGATTTTATTATAAATGGTGCTTAGTTTATCGAATGCATTTTCAGCATCTATTGATATGATTGTGGGATTTTTGTCTTTCATTTTGTTTATGTGGTGTGCTATGTTTATTGATTTGCAAATATTATGCCATCCTTTCATCCCTGGGATGAATCCCACTTCATCATGGTGTGCGGTCTTTTTAATGTATTGCTGGATCTGAATTGCCAATATTTTGTTGAGTATTTTTGCATCTATGCCCATCAGAGGTATTGGCTTATAGTTTTCTTTCTTTGCTGTGTCTGTACCTGGCTTGGGAATTTGGTTAATATTGACCTGATATAAAGGGTTCTGGAGTCTTCCCTCTTCTTAATTTTTTTTTTTTTTGAAGAGTTTGAGGAGAATAGGAGTTAGTTCTTCCCTAAATATTTGGTAAAATTTGCCTGTGAAGATGTCTGGTCCAGGGCTTTTGTGTGCCGGGAGTTTTTTTATTATTGCTTCAATTTCATTTGTTGTTATCAGTCTATTCAGGCTTTCTACTTTTTCTTGATTCAGGTTTGGAAAATTGTATGTTTCTAGAAATTTGTCTATTTTATCCAGGTTGTCGAATTTCTTGCCATATAATTATTTGTAGTAATTCCTTACAATCCTTTGTTATTCTGTGGTATTGGTTTTAGCTTCTCCTCTTTTGTTTCTAATGTTATTTACTTGGGTCCTCTCTCTTTTTGTCTTGATGAGTCTGGTTAAAGGCTTGTCAATTTGCTGTATCTTTTCAAAGAGCCAGTTCCTTGATTTATTTATCCTTTGAAGTGTCCTTTTAGTCTCTCTGTCATTTAATTTTGCTCTGATCTTGATTATTTCCTTTCTTCTACTTGCTCTGGACTTTGTTTGTTGTTGTTCATCTAGTTCCTGTAGATGTAGTGATAGGTTGTTTATTTGAAATGTTTCTCTCTTTTTAAAGTAGGGCTATATTGCTATGAACTTCCCTTTCAGGACTGCTTTCATTGTGTCCCATAGGTTTGGGGCTGTTGTGTGTTCATTTCCATTTGTTTCAAGAAACTTTTTTATTTCTTCCTTGATCTCATCATTAACCTATTCATTATTTAATAGCATGTCATCAGTCTCCATGTATTTGAATGTTTTTGAGTTTTTTCCTTGAGGTTGGTTTCTAGTTTCAAGCCGTTTTGATCTAAGTCAGATGCTTGATATGATTTCAATTTTCTTGAATTTGTTGAGGCTTGTTTTGTGTCCTACCATGAGGTCTGTCTTTGAAACTGATCTATGTTCATTTGGAAAGAATGTATATTTTGCTTTTGAGGGGTGAAAATTTCTGTATATATGAATTAAGTCCATTTGATCTAAGGCATCATTCAGTGCCAAAACATCCTTGTTGATTCTTTCCTTGGAAGTTCTATCCATTGTTGACAATGGGGTGTTAAAATCCCCTATGATGAGTGTGTTGCTATGGATATGTTTCTTGAGGTCCTCCAAGGTTTCCTAAGTTACTTGAGTGCTCCTATATTGGGTGCATGTATGTTAGGAAGGGTTATATCTTCTTGATGGATTCTTCCCTTAAGTATTATGAAGTGTCCTTCTTCGATTCTTTTTATGGCCTTTGTTTTGAAAACTATTTTGTCTGATATAAGTATTGTTACCCCAGCTTTTTTTTGCAGGCCCATTTGCTTAGAATATTTTTTTATCATCACTTCACTTTCAGTCTGTGTAGATATTTTGTTTTGAGGTGGGTCTCTTGTAAATAACATATATGTAAGTAATGTTTTCTTATCCATTTAGCTACCCTATGTCTTCTGATTGGAGCATTTAAGGCATTTACACTTAGGGCTATTATTGATAGGGACTTACTCATCACCATTTTTTCCCTTTGCACCTGTGTTCCTCTCTCTCTCTCTCTCTCTCTCTCTCTCTCTCTCTCTCTCTTTCTTTAAGCAGTCCCTTTAGCATCTCTTGCAATGCTGGTTTGGTGGAGATATATTCTTTTAGCCCCTTTTTTGTCTGTGAAACTCCTTATTTCACCTTCCATTTTAAATGAGAACCTTGCTGGGTAGAGTAGTCTTGTTGCAGGCCTTTAATTTTCATTGCTTGGAATATTTCTTACCATTCCCTTCTGGCTTGTAGTGTTTCTGTTGAGTAAACTGTTAGCCATATTGGACCTCCCTTGTATGTTACCAGCTGTTTCTCTCTTGCTGCCTTTAAGATTCTCTCTTTGTCTTTAAATTTTGCCATTTAAATTATCATATGTCTTGGAATGGGCCTCTTTCAGTTAATCTTGTTTGGGACCCTCTGTGTTTCCTGGACTTGTATGACTTTTTCTCCCTTCAAGTTAAGGAAGTTTTCTGTCATAAAAATATGGAACACTTCCTAAATTTCCATGTCATCCTTGCACAGGGACCATGCTAATCTTCTCTGTATCATTTCAATTTTAGCATATGTGAAGTGAACACACATCTTACTTTTAATTGGGAATGTTAATTTAGGGTATTTATATTAAAATAAATTGGGATGTTTATGTTTATAGCCTATGAAAAATAGAAGTGAAATAGGGGAGGTTAATAATGATAGGTTCTTTTGCTTACTTTTGTTTTAATAAAACTGTGAACATTGTTAAAAAAGTGACCATGCTAGTGGTTTTTGCTCTCATAGCATCGTCTTTTTATAATATGTTTTTAAAAATAAGACTCTGATATAGGAAAGCTAAGTTTATTCTGTTTAATAAGCTGACTTCAAAGATGGATAAGTAAAAATGACTAATGTGATTTGAAAAACACTAGCTTATTCGAAAAGCACTTTTGATGAAGGTGTTTGTGAAGAATTAAGGATGGCATGGTAGAGAAGAACAGACAAATATGAGCAATAAATGTGTGCTATACTGAATTTTACTCCCATTAAAAGAGAAAGATAAAATGATTGTGAAATTCCCACTGCACCATCTAAAATTTGGTGGCCTTCAGTTTGTGACATTGAGACAATTGCTCCAGACACCATTATTGCCCTTTGCCTCATACATGTTAAACAGTTTGCTTTTGGAGGTGGATGTATTGGAGCTCACAGGAAGTGACCATATCTCCATCTTGCCTTCACCACAGATAGGGGCCTATCCACTTCCCGAGTCTCCCCTGAGTTCTTCCCAGCCTTTATCAGATTGTCACAAATTATGTTAAACTTTTCTTCTGTGATGAAGTATCTGCTGCTATCTGGATAAGCAATTACTGGGCATCACATGAAAAATAGAAAATTTTCATATACTTTAAGAGATTTTTAAAAAATAATTGGCCTTAGAATGTTAATACCATGCTACTACCCTTCTGGCACAGCCTCCCACAGGACAATGTGGTTCTTTTTTCTGAGGGATTGTGATGGCTCTGAACATTAGGAGGTAGTCTCTTTTACAAAATTTTTTTTGAAAACTGTTGGAAACCTGGGGCTGAAATAACTTCTAAAATGATAACTGGTTCTTGCCCAAGTCAGCATTTTCTCAAATGCCTTCCTAGAACACTGTTTCTGCAGGATTTTAAATAGCTCCTATGCACACAAAGGCTCTCCGGTGAGGTCCATGTAGAGAATGTTAGGCCAATATTTTGTCTTGTTTTGTTTTCTTACAAGACTTTGTAGAATCTTTAGTATGTTAAGGTACATCGTGGCTGACTGAAACATAATTTAGTGGTTAACATTGTATGTTCTGTTTAATAAACTGATTTAACCATGAATCCCTTTTGATTAAAGAATATTTTGTGGAATTATTATTTCCTGAAACTCCCTTAAGAAATATTACCTAAGCTGAATTTTTCATTTATGTTGAATTTTACATTTATTGACTCATTTATTCCATCTTTATTACCATAATCTTGTGAGTTAGATAGTAATAGAATGGCCATTTTATAGAAGGAGAGCTGAGATTAACAGTAATTTTCTTATTTAAGTTCACTGAGCTAGATGAAATTCATGGACACATATATTTGACACCAGTGTACATATTTTCAGGAACACCAAAGAAAGAGAATCAAGAAGAAGTTGGTAAGTGGTTGAATAAGGAGAATTAAAGTTTAGGGAAAAGATTGTTATAGGAGAAAGCTTCTTGAGTGTTTCAGACAAGAGACATAAAAGCAGAGCATGCTGAGTAGGGAGTGAACTGCACAGAGTCTGGGAAAGAAACCCTGGAATTTTCATGAAGCACAGAGGAAATAGGAAGGGAATCATAGAAGGTCTATTTAAAAAACAAATGTTTGAATTTGGATCTCAGCTTTGAGAGTGGATATCATCCTATGATTAGTGTCAGAAATGACCTGATGACAACCAGGCATTAAGAAAATTAACTGCCATCAGTCTATAAAAAAGATACCGTTCATAGACATAATTTAGTGGTGCTACCCAACCATTTAAATTGTTAATTAATAGGCATGTCTTTAACTTAAAAAATATGATTATTTATCCTATCAAGTTTTTCAATTGGGACAAGCAATTTTTCTTTTTACAAATCACCTCAGCCTGTTCCGTAGTATTTTTGAAATTAATATCAACCTGACCTCATTTTAAGGAATTTAGGGACCTTTGAGTGAGGGATAACAGCAAGTCAATTTTATTTAATAATCATTTCCATAACACTGGTTAATAAAAAATTACTAAATAGATATCTTATATTTTAAATTAACTTTTACCAATTTCTTTTTTCCCATTTAATCATTTTCCATTTATAGTTGACATACAATATTATATAAGCTTCATGTATACACCCTAGTGATCAGACAGTATAAAACTAAGTGATCATCTCAATAAACCTCATGCCCACCTGACACCATTCACAGTTATTAGACTATTATTGACTGTGTTCCCTTTTCTATACTTTACATCCCCATGACTATTCTGTAACAACCAAATCATACTTAATCCCTCTTCCCAAACTCCCTCCCACCTGGCAACAGTCAAAGTGGTCTTTGTATCTATGGATTTGTTTCTGTTCTTCTTATTTATTTTGTTGTTTTTTTTTTAGATTCAATTGTTGATAGATATATATTTATTGGCATTTTATTGTTCATATTTTTTATCTTTTTTTTCTACTTAAAGAAGACCCTTTATCATCTCATGTAATACTGGTTTGGTAGTGATGAATCCTTTTAGCTTTTTCTTGTCTGAGAAGCTCTCTATCTGTCCTTTGACTCTAAATGATAGTTTGCTAGGTAGGGCAATTTTGATTGTAGATTTTTTTCTTTTCATCACTTTGAATATTTCTTGCCACTCGCTTCTGGCCTGAAAAGAGAAGACAGATGACAGTTTTATGGGAGCTCCCTTGTAGGCAAGTAATTGCTTTTCTCTTGCTGCTTTTAATATTCTTTTTTATCTTTAACCTTTTGCATTTTAACTATGATGTGTCTTGGTGTGGACCAATTTTGGTTCATCTTGTTTGGGATTCACTGCATTTCCTCGACTTATATGTCTGTTTCCTTCACCAGGTTAGAGAAGTTTTCTGGAAATAATTTTTTTCAAATAGGTTTTCAATGTCTGGATCCATTGCCCTCCTTTTGGCATGCCCATATTGCAAATATTGGTACACTTGTAATTGTCCGAGAGGCTTCTCACACGATCTCCAATTTTTTGGATTCCTTTTTCTTTTTGCAATTCTGATTGGGTGTTTTCTGCATAGAGCCTGCTGGCTCTACAGTGGGCTGTCTCAGAAAAGGAACAATAGCCTCTACCAGCACTTGTGTCTGGCAGAAACTGCCTCCCCAGCTCTTGCCCTGATGCCAGATAATTCAGTTCCTCCCTGTATGCCCCCAGTGCCTTTCAAGCTGCTGCCACAGCATTGGAGCTCAGAGGGAGTGAGTCCCCGCGAGTCTACACTAGCCCTTTAAGAGGAACTGCCTGGGACTCCAGAAGCTTCTGCATCACTTAGCCATAGTCTTCACTGGCTTTTACAGCCAAAAGATATGGGGACTTATCTTCCTGGAATTGGAACCCTGGGCTGAGGGCCTAGTGTGGGCATGGAACCCCTCATTCCTCATGGGGTTCTCTGCAACTGAGATATCCCTCCCAATTTTTATCTGGCACACTTAGTTGTGAGTCCAGCCCGTTAAACATCTCCACCCCTCCTATCAGACTTGATGTGGCATCTTTAAATCCCTAGTTGCAGGACTTGCGTTTAGCAGGGTTTCAGGCTGTTCTGAATGATAAGTATTCTGTAGTTTAGTTGTAATTTTGATGTCTAATATTTGCTAGTTTCTTAAATGTCACAATTTTGTATGTGATTTGGTGAACAAATTCATGACACATCCACGCTGAGCTTTAGTTCAATTGACTATGGACCCTCTTGGTGCACTTCAGAAACCAGGGAAGTAAAATTTATTTTCTGGGATACAAACTGATTTTGCCCTTTTCATAAAAATTCCATAAAACTAGTTGGCCAATGAAACATGTTCCACCAGCATCAGAAGAAGGCCCCGTTGTTATATCCCTCGCCTGACATAGGCGTATTAAAATGTCACTATGCCAGAACTGAGGCCAGCTCCAGTCAGCCCTGAAGTCTTTTCTCTTCTAGGAACTGAAGACTCCTAATATGTAAGGGTTCTTATTTTATAGGACCTTCTTCATGATCAAGAGTTTTGTGTATAAAAATACTTTGTAAACTTTAAAACATTGTAGAATTGTTAGCTATTATTTGAGAGGGTCATAATCATTTTGTGTAAAGAGTATCAGCTACACAAAGTCACATTTTTTTAATAAAGAAGCTGACCTTGGGGAGAATTTTTGACATATTTTGAGATAAGTATGAATTTAGTCAGAATTAAATTTTCATACATTTCAACAGAACTAAATTTCTAATATTCATTTGTTTTCTCTGATTTTTGTTTCTGTGTGTATGTATGAAGTGGAATCTTTTTCCCTTACTTAGAATAAGAACTTTTAAAAAACATTTTATTTCTTTATTTTTAGAGAGAGGGGAAGGGAGGGAGAAAGAGAGGGAGAGAAACATCAATGTGTGGTTGCTTCTCATGGACCGCCTACTAGGGACCTGGTGCACAAGGTGCCCTGACTGGGAATTGAACTGGTGACCCTTTGGTTCTCAGGCCAGTGCTCAGTCCACTAAGCCACACCAGCCAGGGTTAGAATAAGAATTTTTTATATGTACCTCACATAAGAGAATGCCTGGGGAAAATTCTTGTACTATAATGGGCAGACAGAGTAGGTGCTCAGTGAATATGAGTTGAAGCAGAGAATTTCCCTCATAGGTTTGTCACTTGACCATTTCTCTCTCACTTCATATGGGTAATGCCAGATGGGAAGAGAAAATATGTTTTTAAAATTTTTTTCTTTAAGTTTAATTAGTTGCCCTGTAGCTGATATATAAAATAAAACACTACTAAAATTAGAGAACTAAATAAAGACCAAATTAAAAAATGGTTATTTTCCATGAATGTGCCATTTTGCAGTCTTTCAGAAGATTATATTTATTGGCAGGTAAAAGAGAGCTGCTTTTTTGTGATGGGAACCACGCACACCTCCGGAGCATGGCGCCATCTGCTGCCGCTCCCTAGTGGCAGCCCCCAAATTGCCCAGACCCTCTGTGTTGAGTGGAAGAGATGGGAGCAGCTGTTTGGGAGCTTAGTGGCCGCCTCTGCCCTCCTCAGCACCTGGCAAATGTACAGCTCGGCGTATGGAGCAGCAGACACACTAAGCCACTCTATTCCTCTATACATCAGTTGCTCATTCCTCATAGAAACCACTAATCCTTTTCCTGGCTTTGCTTACCTGTGTCTTTTCTCTATTGCTGTTCTTTCTCCAGAATGCAGAATGCTGAGGGGGGATGGGATAGGGAGGCTGAGAAGCTGTTTCCAGAAGGGTGCAGGACTCTGGCTAAACTGTATCCTGCTTCCCATATCTCTGTTTTTCGTTTCTTTAACCAAAAATTCTTAAAAACCTATGTCAGGAATATATGTAAATACATCATTTCATTTAGCTTCAAATCAACCCTGTATGAGGTTATTACTGTTTGTGTGACAGGAATGATATGAATATAAGACTATTAAGAGGTTTTCACTCTAGCTTTCTTTTGGGGCAGAAACATCTTGGCTGTCCATAATCAAGTCTATGAATGAGAGGAGAAGCAGGAATCACTGAAATAAGCTTAACTGATTTACACCGAGAAGTTCAGAGAAAGAAACAAATATATCCAGTAGTTGTGAGGCAGAACACAGAAAAGAGTAGACTGCTTTGGTGGGAGATTTTGAGAGTTAGGGAAGAAGAAACAAATAGTCTTCTTACAGAGAAAGAGAGAGAGGCAGAGAGACAGAGAGAGAGAAAGTAAGATTGCTTGAGATCAGGAGACCTTCCTCCCTTCCAGATCAGGAAGAAAGCATGTTCAAGAAAGATGCAAAAGAATTTTAAGACATTGTGCTTGGTTTTCCTTGGCTGGTGTGGCTCACTTGGTTGGAGTGTTGTCCCATAAACCAAAAGGTCATGGGTTCAATTTCTGGTCAGGGCACATGCCTAAGATGTAGGTTCAGTTTCTGGTGAGGGCACATACAAGAGGCCCCCAGTCTGGGCGTGTATCTGGGGCAACTGACCAATGTTTCTTTCTCACATCACTGTTTCTCTCTCCTTTCTTTCCTTTCCCCTCTCTCTGAAATCAGCAAGTATGTCCTTGGATGAGAATTAAAAAAAAAATTGTGCTTAGATGTGTTACATACAGATTCATCTTTTGGAACTTCTTTTTTTTAAGTATATTTTTATTGATTACACTATTACCATTGTCCCATTTTTTTCTCCCCTTTATTCCCCTTCGCCCCACACCCCTTCTCCCACCAGCGTCCTCTCCACCTTAGTTCATGTCCATGGGTTGTACATATAAGTTCTTTGG